>JAVQIZ010229494.1:0-32923 GCA_036023535.2 Galaxias brevipinnis | reverse complement strand
TCTTACTTCAACATGAAGAGTAGGTTGGGGTTGTGTTCTAGCAGGCCGGGGTAGAGCTGCTGGGTGGCTTCTATGGCCTCGCCCACTCGACCCGCCAACACTAGCTTCTGTATTCCTATTGGTCCGGAAACAAGGACGGTCAACAGTCAAGACAAAATCCCATTGGACGAAAAGCGGCGGTTTTACACATCCTGTTAGGCCAGAGTCCCAGGGTTGGAATGTCCGGCAAAGAACATGAAAAGGTATTGGGAGGGGGACTACCATGGATACACTAGAAAATAGTGACACAAACATACAATAAAGTCTCAGCCTTGTAGTGTGTGTGTGTGTGTGTGTGTGTGTGTGTCTCTCACTCTGTCGGTTCTTTATAGAGCTCTGGTCTTCCTGGATCAGGGTCTCGGTGGCCCGTGCGAAGGCGGTGGCCGTGGCGCAGTAGCCGTGATGCACCAGGTAGCTGGACACCATGCTGGAGAGACGGACGCGTGAAAGGGTTAAGTCCCGACTCAAGTGCACCCTGTGGAAACGAGCTGCTTTCCTTTCAAGGAACAATAAAACCTTGTGTGTGTGTTTGTGTGTGTGTGTGTGTGTGTGTGCAGTACGCGGGTCTTACTTCTGGAGGACCGCCTGCCACTCCCCCAGCCTCTCCCCGATGGGGAAGCGGGCGATCATGCCGTGGATCTTGGCCCGCCACTCGCTCATGTAGTCCTCGATGTCGAAGACGAACGGCTGCTGGCCGAAGTTGGCGTCGACGATCTCGCCGGGGGTCTGGAGCCCCACCGTGGGGTAGAGGTTGGGCTGGGGGGGGAAGCAACATTAAAGAAACACTCCAGAAACGATCCAAAAACAAACCAGGGTTACTAGTGCCCGGCTGAGGCCAAATTCAACTTTAATTGAGGAAAAAAATGACTCCTGCTTAATAACCCTATAGCCTCACTATCTAAGCAGAGCCTCTGGTATCTTTAGTGTAGTTCTAAATAAATAAAACCCTCCATTTAAATCCTCTTTCCAATAGCTTTGCTGTGTTTTGAGACGGACACCACGGAGCTAAAGCAGGCGTACTGATAGGACCGACACGTACAGGGAGGTCTGTGAAGGCCACGCCTAGACTGATGCCGTTCTTGGTGTAGAAGCAGGTGTTGTTGATGAGGTTGACGCAGCAGCCAATCACGTCGCCCGTGGTGAAGGTGGGCCCGTACGGTTGGCCGGTGCCCGAGGAGCAGAAGGAGTGGCCGTCGTCTCCGTGGTAACCATACGAATGCTTGTCCCATCCTAGGGTGGTAGAGAGGAAAACTATTGTAGAATATTATTTGAAACACACACACAAACTTTGTGTCAATAAAACATTATCAAATTTTTTTCGGGTTAAATAGAAATGCCTCTCCACACCCTGGACCGAAGTGCCATGCCAGACAGGTGACCCAAAACGCCTGAGGACTGACACACAAATAACTGCAGACAGACACAGGTGAGGTAGAGTAGGCTATACCCGGAGTGTCCACCAGGTGGCACGTGTTTACGAGTAGCAGCGGTGGTGAGTCACAGTCACCCAGTACATTGAGAGTAGGTGAGAAGAAGAGCCATACACATCAAGGAGTGGCAGACAGGGAAGAGGGAGAGGAAAGGGGGGAAGAGAGTTAGCAGAGGGAGCAGAGGGGAAAAGAAAGAAAGAGAGAGCGAGAGAAAGAGAGAGACACGACTCCAGTCTCTCTTCAGTGGAGAAAGGGGAGACATCTCAGGTTACACACATCCCATGTACCCAGTGGTCAGTCTCTTGTGGGTTTGGGCTTTGCTTAAAACAAATGATATCGCTAGGATTTTATGTAAACCGAGTGCATGCAGGCTGGCACTGTGAAAACAGCTGGAGTATACACTGTTGTGCTTCTAAGAGCTAGCAAACCAAGTCCGCTGAATAAAGGTCAGACAGGTGCTTCAAAGCCGAGCGGCCTCTGGCACACATTGCAAGCATAGCTGTCCTTCAGAAGCCCGCTGCCAAGCCTCCACACAGGTAATTCTCCTAAAAGCTTTCATAGCTGTAGAGACGACGTGGTGAACTGTAGTTCTCACATGAATAATAATTCACGAGACTCCTCATCAAAAGATGTCAGCGCCTAATCTGTGTTCCTACATATGATTTAAGAGTGGCAGTGATTTCGGTGAGTCAGTCAACCACTTAATACCAAGCATGTGTGTATTCCTACGTCTGTTATTCTGTGTGTATATGTATCTGCGTGTGTGTGTGTGTGTGTGTGTGTGTGTGTGTGTTAGAGAGAGAAGCGAGGTATTAGAATAATCTGTTGACAGGGATCTAGCCTGTGGAGCCAGCCTCACTCTTCCTCCATGCTAATGAAATGGGCAGGCCTCCACACTGTGGATCAGAGGTCGGCGGCCATCACACACACACACACACACACACACACACACACACACACACACACACACACACACGCAAACAAACAAACAAAACACGAGGTAATGCAATCAACGGTAATCTGGGGTCTATGGACCAGATGAACTGGAATCCCATCAACTAAAAATAACGTTGATAACAATATGTGTGGATTTGTATAGCTCAACCTAGTTCCACCCCCCCCCCCGTCCCCCGTCCCCGTCCCCGTCCACCCCAGTCCCCCCAGTCCCTCTTCACTCTATGGGACTTTCAGTAGAATCAGCCAGACTCATTTACAACTGAGATCAAATGGTGTCACTAGTGTTTTCTCATGGTCAGGGCAGGCTGGAGGACGGACCGGATTGGCTGGGTGTTAGTTCGTCGGCCAGCACTCTCAGTCTACAGTATGGCCCCCCTGTCAGCTCCTCTGTCACCAGAGTCAATTGGACCACTAGCAGACCCCCTGCTGATGTGTCAGTGTGTGTGCCCGAGGGAGCGAGAGACACAGAAAGACAGCGACAGAGAGAGAGAGACACACACACACACAGAGTAGAGAGAGAGACACACACAGAACAGAGAGAGAACCCGCTAGCACATAAAGCCCTTTACTCAGGAGCCTCTAGAGAAAACAAAGCCAGAACAAGGATAATAACTCAGTTCTCTACCACATAGATCAACGACCCATTGTCCGTCATAAATCCACATCCAGTTTCCTGTCAAAGCGGAGTCTCGTAGGTGTGTGTGTGTGTGTGTGTGCGTGTGTGTGTAGGAAGGCCAGGTCTGTTAAAATAGCATGTTCCAAATGTCATCCTCTCCAGGTTCATGGACGGTGTGAGGACATGCCCAGACATGTTCCATTAACACAGTAACATGCTGTCCCCTCAACTAAATCTCCACCGTAACACCCCCCGGCCCCTGTAACCAAAAGTTCAAAAGCTAATTCCCCAATTTAACCTGGCTTTGTCGACCTTGGGCTTGTCCATGATTAATCCTTTACTATCCAGCCATGTCATGCGGCTTCCTCTACCTCCCCCTTATTCTTCTCTAGCAACAACCCACAATGATCTCCTCTCCTTCCCTGCCAACACTCCCAAGCCATTACTCACCGGGTAGTCTGTTCATGTTGACCCCTTGGGCAGACAAACCAATCCCCATGTACCTGTACACAAACAAACAAACAAACATTAGCATAAACAACGGCGACCCTCAGACCCAGGTAGTAAAACCCACAAGCAAAACAAATCTGTAACAAAACAGACAAAGAGGTCTTCCTCGCGTTCACCCCATCAGCTTGAAACTCCATTATCCTAAACAGCCTCATGGCTATGGGGGACATGCTCCTCTACACTGTGGGCCAGGGGGCATTCTGGGAAGCTGAGTTACAGTATAATCACTCCGTTACAATTAGGATATCGCTTAGAATAATCGTCTCTCCTTCAGTGCGCGGAATCGTTTCTGGGGAACATCATGCCAAGCAGCGATTTTAGTCTTTTGAATGGCGGTTCAGAAAGAAGAGATTACTAATCTCTCAGACAAAGAAATCTCTTCCTCATCAGGTAGGGAACAGGGGTCAACAGTGACATCATCGTACAGACTGCTAGCTGTGGGTCAGCCGCTGGCCAGCTTAAAGGGATAGTTCAACTATACTTTATAGGAAAAAAAGATATGTTAAAGGGGCCATATTATGCTTTTTGGGGTTTTCCCTTTCCTTTAGTAGGTTATTTAGCTTTTTGTGCATGTAAAAGGTCTGAAAAATTACAAACCCCATAGTCCACGCCAAAGGGAGCTACTCTCTCTCACAGAAAACACTGCTCCTGAACTGCCTAAAATGCCTCGTTTGTAGTCCAGTGTTTTCTTCCGTAACTTATCGACGTCACTAAGTCACACATTTGAATAATGTTTGGCACGCCCTGAAATAGAGCCAGTCAGAGCGGAGGCCGGGTAGTTTCGACATGTCGAGAAAACGTTGGTTTTGTCAGCGCAAGGCAAATTCCCTTTGTTTGGCCAGCTGACCAATCAGAGCAGACAGGGAGGGGGGGCCTTAAAGAGACAGGGGCTAAAACGGAGCGTTTCAGACAGAGGATGAATAGAGGTGCTGCAGATTCAGGCAGTTTAGATAAAATAAATAGTTTATTGAACATTAAAATGCGTAAACCTATTCTAGTAGAACTCCTAAATAAAGGTATGAACCTGAAAATTAGCATAATATGGCCCCTTTAACGTCCTACTTAGCCCATTGATAGCAATGTCATGATTGTATGGCCAATAACTAGTTATTTAGCTAGGTAGGTTATCTAGGTAAACAAAGAACCATAGTCTTACCTTGTGTCAGATAGGTTAGCCGTGCAACAATAGGTCCGACCACGTATCTGTTCACGTTTGACGCAGCCATGCTAGCCAGTAGGGCTGTCTTACAGGCCTATATTTACCTACTTACCTAAATATGTCACTATTGGACGTACAGTAATAACGATGATATCGATCATCTCGTCTGACTAGGCATAAGTTACAACATATCTTATTTAATGTTTATAACATGCCTTTAAAGTCCAGCTCTGCCAGATTTAAAATGGCTGCCTCTATTCACCATGGGTTCCTATTGTTTATTGTTTATACACACTTGGCCGGGAGGATTTAGACGAAAGTGCCGATGATAAATTATTCACTGCCTGATAGCTCAACTTAAGGTTACCGCACAGCCTTTGGTTGTCTCAGCTGTTGAACTTGCTAACAAGAGGTGGGCGCGGGTAGATACTCACCCATCGCGTCCTTTGCTGACGATTTTGACCTCAAAGTAGTAGATGCCGCAGGCGGCGGGTATGGGGTGGGTGGCGCGTACCGACGCCGCATCCTTGTGGTTCTTGCCGTGGCCTGCAAAAAGAGCACAACGGTCAGCTACAGATTACCCCAGTGTCACCTCCCGTCTGCACCCGAGAAACAACGTCTCACACACACACACAGCTGTTGGTCCGACCAATCCAAAGCAGGCCTGGCGGGGCACGTCCACTCTAGAATGTCTGTTTCTAGGGAGAGACACGGCTGTGACCTTTGAAAATGGATGTGGCCCTGGTGCTGCCAAAAGTGTCCTTAACAGCAGCAGCAGCAGCAGCAGAGGTGGTATCCAAACAAGGCATTTCACATGCTTTTCATTTGAACGCTTGTGGAACGTATCCTTAACTGACACAGAAAGGGAGGCTTGTCTTGTGCCCCAAGAACAGAGAGAGAGAGAGAGAGAGAGAGAGAGAGAGAGAGTGAGTGTGAGTCACAGCTCAACCGATACACAGACGACATCGACTGGTCATGTTATGTTTTCATATTTTATACACGGTTAAAAGAAATAACACACTCTGTTTTTCTGTTCAGTCGGACTGGCACGGCAAATCTTTCACTAAGGGAGGGACCTCGGGTCTTCCTAAGAATGCAATGGTGTAGAATATAGGCAGACTCCATTTTGTTATTGAACACATGAGTGATATGGCATTACTAGCCCCTGACACAGCTCAGACGTTGAAGAGAGCCACCTGTACATGACTAAAAGTGATCAGCAAAACAATCCCTTACGATTTAACCTAGAACAGAACACACACGTTTTATTTTTGGGGGATTAGCACGGTATTCTTTCCAAGAACGTTTCACATGGGGTGCAATCTAACACAAAGACGGCGATTGGATGACCTTGATTGGATGGGTTGCGCTGCGCGTCTCAGACAATCATATTAGACCACAGTTGCCGAGGTTACATACGTGCTTGCGTACGAGCGCTACACCATAAGCTTACAGCTGTGTAGAATCAGCCAGTCTACAAACCAGGCCAGTGTATAGACAGGTGCGTGAGCGTGGCCTCATCTGTCGTAACCCTAACCCTGGCTCGCTGATAATAGAACACCTTGAAACTGTCCGGGCAGAGACTGCAGCTATAAGTCTACGCTACATGTGCTATGTGTCTAAGCGGTGCCACACACACACACACACACACACACACACACAGAGAGAGAGAGAGTTCCCTATGCTCACACACTCGCTAACATTTAAACATTTAGGCAGGCCACCACAGGCCCCTGGGCACACCATGTTCCTTCATCCCCACGTTAATGACGATGGCTAGTGCCACTATGACTACGGCGTGTGAAGTGTGTGTGTGTTCCCTTCCATCTGATCACTGCAGTAACATCCATCCAGTCTATTTATAGAAGCTCCTCTTTCTGAAACCAAACCTCAGCAGACCAGCAGCAGCAGGCCCATCCGTGACCAGACAGGCATGACACCCGCGCACACACACACACACACACACACACACACAACCTACATAATAACCCTAACCCAACGTAGTGGCACCGACAGTGGGCGACATCTCCAATCGAACCGACAGGTATTATAAACACATAAGCCCCTGGCTTAGTCCCTCCACACAGAGTGACTACACTACTGTCCCACCTATTAATACCCCCAACTACCACCTCAGCACACCACCACCGTCCCTCGGGCTGGCTGCGTCAATCTCTCTCTGGCGCGCGCACGCACACACACACACACCACTCAAACAGAGGGGTGGTGTGCGCCGTAAGAATAACATCTCCTTGCTTGGGTTCAAGAGGGGTAGCGCTGACCGGTTTTTAGCACCGAGGCCTAATGTGGTTGTGCAACGACCATATAATAACTAGAGCGATCCAATTTACAACGAGCTATTATGGATGGGTATTGTTTTTGTTCAGGCCTACAGTGTATTGGTAAGCAGCACTTGTAAAACATCTGGAAGGAAAACAACGCTGTATGAAGGTGAACAGGTTTCTTTAGAAGTGTTCAGCATAGGACGGGAGGGGGGGCATTTGTAACGGGGGTGGTTGAGTACTCCACAGTGTTCAAACAAAAGCTTTACAAAGATGACAAAACATAGTGGCATACAGGCATGCAACCCTGAAATACAGGAAACCCATGCTCTTTTGAGTTTCATCTCTGATACAGGGCCACTGGGGACTACACCAAGGTTATTGAAATAGGTTGCAATGCGACTTTGTATCGATTTAGGAATAAACTAAACAATTATCTGTATTGATTTTGCCTTCGTTTTTTGTATTGCTATTTCATTTTTTTTCCATCACAGTTTTGTTTTCATTCTTTGTCATGTAAGGCACATTGAGCTGCAATTGTTGTATGAAATGTTCTATACAAATAAAGATGACTATTATGATGTAGTACGACCTGACCCCCTCTTTTAAAGGGACAAAGTAAAAAAAAAAACTAAAACTCCTTCCCGTTTACAACATGACAACAATAGAATAAAGGGATCAGAAAAAGATCAGAAAGGAAATCTGAAAAGCGGCACAGGAAACGACGAGAGGAATGGCCGACAGAAGGGAGGGCAGTGCCAGTGTGGTCCAACACCGCATCCCCCCCCCACACACACACACAGAGAATGGGCTGTCCCCCGCAGGCAATCAACGCACACAACCAGAAGACATGGATGTAACTCAGGGTAGCCCAGCCCGACATCACCTGGACTCCTCTAACTAATCAACCTGGACCGTCGAGTTCAACGACTCCGCTCTAATTGTGGTGTTCCCGATTCTTCCCAGGTGAGGCCAGGGAGACGTACAGTAGAGTGACCTAGCCAGTCGTCCGGCCTGTCAAAGGGGGGCACTCCGACACGACGGGGCGGTCAAAGGTCACCGACCTGTGGCTAATGCACTCAACGATAGACTCGCGTCCACTGTTTACCTCTACGTGGCAGGAGCAGCATTGGCCCCTACTCCAGGGAGACAGTGCCACCCACCTCTGACCTCTGACCTCTTGTCTGACATAGTCGGCTGACAGTGGTCCCGGCTGCATCCCTATCCAGGGGACTATCTCCACTATTAGATAAAGGCTTGGGCTGATATGCTCCTCATTTGGTTATTACAGTAGGGGGTACGTTAGTATCTGGCACTATATAGACAGAGTGGAAATCTAATCAAAGGGTCCCTATCACCAGAGTTTAGCACAGGATGGCAATGGGAATGTGTAAAGGGAATGGGTCAGAGTAAGAATTAGGAGGGATGTGTCTAAAATACAGGAACGCCAACTAAATTAGGAAAAATCACAACCATAATTACCTTACGACCAGTTCACTCCGTAGACAAGTAAGATAAATATAGCCATAATTCAATGGATTGCACCAATTCTAAAAGGACCAGTTTATGTGCTTTTCTATGTCACCATCGCAAGAATACATCTGATAGAGAAATGTACTTTGCTTAACATACTTTGTCTCAACCAAGCCTCCAGCCAAAGACCTAGACAAGACCTGACCCAAAATATCTGTGTTAGCATATTTTAGGAAAGAGTATCTATTAAATCTATAGATTACCAAATGAGGGCATCAGCAAAGCAAAAATGTTGTATTTTCGAAATACATATATGGAGCAAAAATAATTAAGTATATTACCTATCAGTCAATAAATTATAGGCATTAGAAAACTGTATGTTCTGCATCAACATATGGTATATGATCAAATGGGCCATCTGCCCCTGCATAGCCTACAAAAGGCAAACAAAGCCAATCCACCCTCCTAAATTGTCCTTTGAGAATAATAAAAACATTATTAAAAAACCTACAAAAAATGTATACATTTACTTAATCTGTCCCAATAATGTGTTGTATATCCACCCAATTGCATGCAAATTTAACAACCCGGTAAATCACTTTATATAACCACACATCATTTGGCAAAGACATTGCCAACAGAAATTCATTACTTGTTAAAAAACACTAAGCCTGATCTTTGGAGTTTCAGTCATACGGGGGCATGCAACTTTAAATGGATTTAGCGTAACACAACCTTGTAATAATGAATCTTAATCAATGACAGATAATCTAATACAATAACCTCACAAACCACTTTTCATTACAACCGGGAGATAATCAATTATGCACCACAATAGAATCTGCCATGCAGGCTCAATTGAGCTGGCCTAAGAGATGAGTCCACCTCAGACCAGAAATAAATATAGGCATGTCAGTCATAACTACCCAGCCCTCCGATGTGTGCCAAATCCCCTCAGAAGGAGTTACACAACCGGTAATCATTTGCTGCATATTCCAGGGACATTATCTCAGTAGTTCCACAGCAAGCACACACTAAACTAGACATGCAGGATTTCTGTGACGATTCCACAGCTCTGCATACTTTTAAGTCAGAGAGAGAGAGAGAGAGGATCGAAAATGAGTCATTCTCACACACACACGCACACACACACGCACACACACGCGCACACACACGCGCGCACACACACACACACACACACACACACACACACACACACACACACACACAGAGCTTGCTGGCCTGCGTTCGGGATAACAACTCAATGGCTGCCCTTACGTGCCGCCTGACTGAAATCACAGATGTACATGCACAACACAGGACCTTACAGCTGTCAAGAAAAGCTTGTTTTGATTTAGGGGCTTGTTAGCCGATTAACTAATCTGTCGTTTCAGAAGGGACATCCACATTTGGGCATTGTCAAAACCCTTTACAGCTCAACAACTTGTTTGATTAACCGTTGATGTATTAGTACATCATTTGGCATGGTGAATCGACGAGGCCTCCTCCCTTGCTGCAGCTGTACTAACTGCCAGTTGGAGGTTAGACATGGCAGACATTGAAAACCAAAGTGCTGTTGTTCTGTTGAGTACATACAGATCTCGATGGAATCCGAATCTAGTCCGGGTGGGGGTAATGATTTAGACATTCTGGAACAGGTTTCTAGAATACTGTCATTGAGCTTATTCAGCAACGAACATACAATGCAACATATGTGATGTTGTTTTGCGTACATTTTCACAAAATATAAATAAATCACAAAATGATGGCAACCGGTTGTGGGGTATGAAGATTTGTTTTACGTAGAAAACTAACGTTCCTACTGACACTAGCTTAATATTAATATCTTTGTTTCAGAAAACAACGATTTTGAAGGGCCACCATTTAAAAAACAAACAAGGCTATGCTATGCTATGGGAATTCGTAACAAACGCATTACGGGTGTTGCTTTTTCGCTGCTTTTCTAGACAAGCTAATGTTAGCTAGCTAACGTTCTTAAATTTAGCTGTCATTAGTTAGCTTGCTGGGTAGCTACATACTGCTAACTAAGCTGGCAGACTAGTTGTAGCTATGCGTCGTTTGCTATGCATGCCTGCTGCTAGCTCGCAATAAAACGTTACTAAACTATGAAACCGTAGCATGACGTTTTGACGCTAATCCCTTAACAAACACAACGGACAAATTATTGAAAAAATTAAAATGGTAAACAAACAAAAGAAGGCCGTTGTGTTGAAGGTTAAGATAAGCGGATGTGCTTCTTTACTGTCATCATGTTAAACGAGTTTACTGTCAACCATTTGGACATTCTCTCCCTCTTCTGTGAAACAAAGCAAGAGGGACGGAGAAGCAGCTCAAACTAGATTTGCCAAGAGATTGCACACACATAATCGCGTACAGTTACAGTCGTGGAGCTTGTGTGATCTGCGCAACCAGTGACAGATCTCAGCTCGAGACCTTGTGTATATATTTATTGTGATATGTCAGGCAAAGCCTCTTTGCTACCTTTATAGTGGACCCGCAAATTGTTCTGTGAAAGCCCGATGTAACTGTATTTATCCTTGGGGCTCCAAGATCGAGGTAAGGGGGTCTCTTCCTCGTTCACGGCCGGGTAAAGCCTCTTCAATCGCTCATTTAGTTCTTGCTCCTGGTAATTAAAAGCAGGATCCCCTAACAGCAGGCTCCCCGCTCCAAGCTCTGCCATTTTCGCTGGGAGATGTCTTCTTTAATTGTTTGTTTTTGTCTTCTCAAGCTCTGTCAACCCGTTGGCAGTATGAAGAGAGTGAGGTGGACTGAGAGAAAATAGCAGTGGTGTGATATCCCCGGATAACCAGCAGCGGTCTACTGTAAGACTGACATCGACGTGTGGGTACTGTAGTTTAATTTAATGACTTTCCCGTTGTACGATTGACAGAATTGACTACAAAACACCCACTCCCACCCTTTGGGTTATTCGTCTATGCGAGGGAAGCTAGGAAATGTAGTTAGTGGGTATTTGCCTCTGCTTCATTTAACTAAACAACATCTAAGATTGAGTTGTTTCCGTTCTACTTGTATGTGTTTGGCAATATGTCCCTCCAAATATTGGCCTTTCTGTTATTTGAATTTATAGTATACGCCTGCCTGTTTGGAGAGTTAATCACAATATTGTTTTTTGACATTGTTGTTAGTTATGCTGCTCCAACGACATTTAAAATATTTAATGTTTAAAAAACGCTCATACCAATCTAAAACCCCGAACACATATTATTAAAGTGTTTTGTTTTTTTTATGCATTCAGTGTCATTTAATGTAAATTCAAAGTTGCAAAGCAAGCTTTTTCGACTGGCACGCCGCGGGCTACTATATTAGGCCCTTATTGGGTCCTTTATTCATTTCGTTACCATGGGAACGTTTATAAACATAACAATGCATGAGCCGAAAATGTGAATTCTTTGCTTGCTCAAACAGCCAACCAATCAAGTTAAACATGTTCATATCTGAATAAATTGTGAATACTTTTAGGTATTATTATTCCGGAAATATATTTAAAATGTCTTCACAGAAAGAGTTTAGATCGCCTCCTATATCATTGCAAGACAATCCAAGGCAAGTGGGACTTAACATAAGCTAACGCTAACATTAGCTAACACTAAGTTTGCCTCAATGCTTGTTCTGACACTGACAGACTTTCATTAAATAGCTAACTATCAACCATTATGGAGTGTAATAAATAGGAATATGTAATGAAACATTACTACATAGCTAGCTAACGCTAACTTCTAGTTTCCATTTGACTTTCAGAACGTTATCGGATGGTCAACGTCACGGTTCCATCAACCCTAAAGGAAATGTTAATCTTCACATGACAGGTGTTGGAGTCACAGCATCAAAGATATGCAGGGCTTCAATCCCAAACGTAAGGAAATAAACAAGCATAAGGCATATCTAGCTAAACTACTACCAAGACTCAGAGAAGAAACACAATTTCCAATATGGTAACTGACCTTTTCTGTATTTAATCGACCAGGGATTACTTTTTGCATATATCTAAACACCTCTGTCTTTGGCCTTTCAGGTAAGCTGGAAACCGGGCTACTTGTCCACTTGGCCTGCCCATGTCAGCTCTCAGGTGGTGCAGCAGCACAGCAAAAGGAACACATCTGGGGGGAGGGAGAACTTGAACCATGGGTATGCCTTTTCCAGCAAGAGGACAGATGCCGTAACCAAGTGTTTGGTGTCAAATTTGCTGAACAATAAAGTTATCTCTGCCTTTCTTATGTTGTACCATTTAATGTGCTGTAGGTGCAGTGATGAGTTTGTGGGACCAGTGGGAAAGCCCCGTTTTCTGCAGCAGTTGGAGAGTTACCTGAAGAGAGAGCTGCACAACATCAACCCACACATGCCACAGGTGCAGGATCGTAAACTACAGGTAATAAAGGCCTGTTCATATCAGTCACACAAAGACACACACACACACTTGTGTCAATGGGCATGTGTTCTCAAGCTTATACAAATACACCTGCTGCTAGTATATAAGCCATTGCCCACTATAACAGTCACCGTGAAACGTAATTGGGCTAAAGAAGAAACACAGACACAGAAAACACATCTCTACTCAAACACACACACAGTTTTTGTTAACCACCTTGCTGCTCTAGTAATTAAATCCTACAAGTATTCTTTTCCTATTGCTAATTTTACTGCTTAAGCATCATGCTCACCATCAGCTCATCATTCTCTTCCACACAGGCCTACCGTGAGGTCTTTGACTGTTTCATAGAGGACTTCAAAACCTACAAGCCCCTCCTGTCAGCCATTAAGAATGAATATGAGATTTCCTTAGGTTTGTGATTGTTCACCAGGCAGTTTCTTATTTAATTAATATTCCTAGTACATTTTCTAAAGGCTACAGGCTGTATATTACATGCTTATTTCTAATATATATGTATATGTATATATCTCATAGATAGATAGATAGATAGATAGATATATAGAGATTTGTTTCGCTTGCTAAGATAATGACTATCATAGAATCTATCATCATGCCATATTATTTGAACTGACCTTCATACTTGCAGCCCACCTGCGGGACCAGATCCGGCAGTTGGAACCTCTGCGGGCCCGCTTGATGCTGGTGTCAGAGCAGTGCGAGATGCGGATTCTTGGCCTGCGCGGCATGGAGAGGGCCGAGATCCAGGCTCTCAAACTGGACCGTCGGAACCTGCTGCAGACCATTGAGAAGATGAGAGAGCACCAGAATGCCATGCAGACACAGGTCACTGTCCTGCAGAAAAATTACTTAAAAACTTTTTTTTTTTAAGGCCTTCTAGGTCTGGGTCTACCTTTAAAAGGACAGAGATACTAGTTAGTTCTATGCCCCTCTCTGAATGACCTAGGGTTTGTTTGGGTTATCTTTTTTCCCCGAACACCCAAAGGCTAACCCTCTCGTCACAACACCCCATTTCAGGTGACCCGTCTCGAGGATGACCTCTCAGCCCAGTACCTGAAGTACCGCGAGGAGAGCGATGCCCGCAAGCTGCTGATCGCTTACGCGGGTGAGATGAGCTCCGGACCCGAGCGCCAGGAGGAGGACGAGGCTGGAGAAGAAAAACCCGGTGACTACACCAATACCTTCATAGATTTGACCGGAATATAACCACAACCTCAATGTCATACAAGCATGATAAACAATGCCCCTTTATTCTCCACGTTGGGAGGGAAAACTCTGTCCATGTTATGCAACTGTATAGGATTTGGTAAAGGGATTTTGGTCCGTGCAGCAGTAAACCGTCCCTCCTTTAAAATCCATTTCCAGTTGTTTCAGTATGACGGGTGTCCCCTTTCTGTGCGACCGCTGTAGTGGAAGAGGTGGAGCGCGAGGACCCGGTGAAGTTGAAGATTGCCCTGAGGGTGTGCAGAGAGGACCTGACCAAGGTCCAGGTGAAGCTCAACCAGCTGCACGCCAACTACGGAGACGTGGTGCCCCGACGGGACTGGGAGAGCTTGGACGTCATGCACAAACAGAACCTGAAGCAGGTACCACACACACACACACACGCACATTCACTCATACTATACGGTCAGTGTCTTTTAAGTACGCTCTTTTGACATGTCCGGCTAGACCACAATGCACCAGCAACCAAAGATTCACGTCTACCTCAGCCTATGTCACCTTTACCTGACAATATAACTGTGACAGTGAGTACGTTGTGTCACGGGCGCAGTAGGCGTGCCCGGTCTGCAGCTTCCAACTCATTATTGTTTGGACCTGTTCCTCCCTGTATCACAGTTATTGCCTGCACCTGTTTTGTTTTGTATTTCAGTCTTGTGGTTGCCTTGTTTCGTTATTGTTTGAGCCCTGTCGTGAGTACAAAAAGAATTCGAAACCTATCCTTTTGACTTAGTCTCTTTCTGTTCGAGTTTTGGTCTCCTGCATTGTTGGCTCGGTAAGGACCTTGTTACAGAACAATGGAACCAGAAAAATACCCAGCGAATTTTGATTCCCTGCAGTGCTCTATTTGTCATCAAGGCGCCTCTCTGGGCCAGCAGCAGCGACAAGTCCAGGCGATGGGTAAGCACCTCCAGACCCTCGCTCAGAAACTGGACAAGGTGGCACTAAAGCTGGAACAGCTTTCATCTGTGGTCTGGTTCAACCCCACCAACGCTGCTGCGCCCGCTTCCCAGGCTCTCCCATTATCGGCTCCACCCACGTTATGATTCACCACCCCACAATCTCTCATTACCTTCTCCGGAGCGCTATGATGGTCGTCCAGGCCGGTGCAGGGAGTTCTTGCCACAGTGCTTCTTAGCTTTCGCCAACCGATCAACAGCCTTTGCCTCGGAGGAAGCCGAGGTGGTGTACTGTGTCCCTGCTCGCTGTTAGGGCGCTGACCTGGGCCACGGCCGTCTGGGAGAACCAGGGTCCCGTCTGTAGGGTCGCTAACCTCTACTGCGCAGAGATGAAGCAAGTCTTTGATCATTCGGTCAGCGACCACCTGGCGGCCTACCATCTCTTTCAGCTACGGCAAGGGTCGCGCTCTGTAGCTGACTTTTCCATCAAGTTGAGAAGGACCGACGTCAGCGTGAGGGCTGCTGTCTTAACTGCGGGCATCCTGGTCAAGCTCCCCGTCACCGCTCAGGTCGGAGCTATGTTGGGAACCGGAGAAGTCAGCCAAGTCACCGTTCCCCTTGCTGCTCACAGTCTTTGGGACAACATGAAGAGACGGCACAGTTCCACGTCATGTGTTCCCCTGGGCATGCCTCTGGTTCTGGGTTATCCCTGGTTGACCACCCATAATCCGGTACTAGACTAGTCCAGAGGCACTCTAACCAGGTGGGGATCCAACTGTCAGACTGCTTGTTTGCTGCGTGGCCAGGCGCCAAGGAAACCAGGGGCGGTTTCTGTTCCCGACATATCTGGGGTACCGTCAGAATACCATGATCTTGGGGTGGTCTTCTGCAAGCAAAGGGCGACGGTGCTCCCCTAACATCGGCCTTATGACTGTGCCATCGACCTGCTGCCTGGAACGACACCACTGCGGGGCCGAACCTTTGCGCTCTCGGGGCCTGAACAGAAGGCTTTGGATGGATACATCAAGGAAGCTCTGGCCTCAGGGTTCATCCGTTCCTCCACCTCTCCCGCCGGCACGGGGTTTTTCTTTGTCGGCAATAACACTGGAGGTCTGCGACCATGTGTACGACTACCAAAGTCTCAACAAGATCACCGTCCGCAAACGCTACCCTTTACCTCTTATGCTCGCTGCCTTCGAGCACCTCCAGGGTGCCACCTGGATCACCAAGCTGGAGCAGGGGAGCGCTTACAACCTGGTGCGGGTCTGAGAAGGCGATGAGTGGAAGACAGCCTTCGATACACCCAATGGACATTACAAATACTTGGTAATGCCGTTTGGCCTCATGAACGCGCCTGCTGTCTTCCAGGCCCTTATCAACGACGTGCTACGGGAACTGCTGGGCAGGTGCATCTACGTTGACTTGGATGATATTCTCATCTTCTCCAAGTCCCGTGAGAAGCATGTTCAACACGTCCGAAGGGTCCTACAACGCCTCCTTCAGCATCAGCTCTTTGTGAAGAGTGAAAAGTGCTCTTTCCACACTCGCCGCGTTTCCTTCCTGGGGTACATCGTGTCCGAAGGAAGCCTTGAGATGGATCCTAGTAAAGTCCACGCCGTTCAAGGGTGGCCTACACCTGCTTCGGTTAAGGACGTTTAACGTTTCCTTGGTTTCGCTAATTTCTATCGTTGCTTCATCAGGAAATTCGGCGCCATCGTTCTCCCTCTCACGGACCTAACCAGGAAGACTGGGTGCCCCTTCTACTGGTCCCCCGAGGCCGCTGCTGCATTCCAGGAGCTCAAAAGCAGATTCACCTCCACGCCGATCGTGCGTCTCCCCAACCCGGCTCGGCCATTCATCTTAGAGGTCGACGCTTCTGACTCCGGGGTTGGAGCAGTCCTATCTCAACACTGCCCTGCGGATCAAAAGCTACACCCTTTTGCCTTCTTCTCCCGCCGATTTTCTCCGGCAGAAAGGAACTACGCGATAGTGAATCGCGAGCTTCTGGCTGTGAAATTGGCACTGGAAGACTGGCATCGTTGGCTATAGGGGGCGCAGCACCCAGTGACCATCTGAACAGACCACCGCAACCTGGAGTTTAGCCGCGATGCCAAACGCCTTACCCCGCGTCAAGCCCGCTGGTCACTAATCTTCACTCGATTCAACTTCGTCATCACTTACCGCCCTGGGTCCAAGAACACCAAGAGTCTTGTCTCTTCGCCTCCTCTTGTGCTGACACTGAGCCTCCAAGCATCATCCAGAAAGCAAGGATCGTGGCACCTGTCAGGTGGGGAGTCGACATAGCCGTCCGAGCTGCTGCTGCCGACGAGCCCGTTCCTGAGGGGGCTCCCCAAGGTCATCTCTTTGTCCCAGCATCCGTACGCCCTCAGATCTTGGAGTGGGGTCATCCATCTTGGCCTAGTGACGACTGTTTGGAGCTACAGTCAGTCTTTCGTCGGGTTTCCACCCCCAGAGCAATGGTCAGACAGAGAGGGTGAACCAAGATCTGGAGTCTACACTCCGCTGCCTGGCCTTGGACAGTCCCCGCACGTGGAGTCGTCACCTCTTCTGGGCTGAATATGCACAGAACTCCCTTACGCACTCTTCTCTCCAGATGTCCCCGTTTGAGTGCCAGTACGGCTTCCCTCCTCCTCTCTTCCCGGAGCAGGAGACACAAGTGGGGGTACCCTCTGCAACGGCCTTTGTGTGTCGCTGTCGCCGAGCTTGGTGTCGCACACGCTCTGCCCTGTTGGTTTCGCGGCGACGCCATCAGCTCCAGGCCAACAGACGCCGCCGGGAAGGACCTTGTTTCTGTGTGGGGTGGAGGGTGTGGCTTTCTACACCCTCTCGGTCTGCAGCTTCCATCTAATTACTGTTTGCACCTGTTCCTCCCTGTATCACAGTTATTGCCTATTTTGTTTTGTATTAAAGTCCTGTGATTGCCTTGTTCCTTGTTTCATTATTGTTTGAACCCTGTCATGAGTACTAAAGAAATCTCGAAACCTGTCCTTTTGACTCCGTCTCTTTTTTTGTTCCGTTTGGGTCTCCTGTCCTGTTGGCTCAGTTTTGGACCTTGTTAAACGTTGACTGCGCTGCTATGATTTTGCATTTCTTGATGTGGTTTTGCGCAGCTGGAGATGCTGCAGGGCGATTTTGATCAGATGAAGAAGGAGTACGACACTCTGCTAGAAGTGCACAAACAGCTCGCCGCCCAGAAAAGCAATCTGGATCGTCTCAGAGAGACCTCCACGCCCCGACCGCAGTGGGACCTATGTGCAGGTAGAGGAACATGCCACACACAGACATATCTGGGCACGAGCTCAAACAGAGGTGATGTCACACACCAAAGTATTGCAGAGCCGCTTGTGCCGTGTGTGTTCCTGTGTCTCGGGTAGGACTAGTACATGCTTGCAAGTCTTATTATGTGTGTGTGTGTGTGTATTGGTGTAATCAAAGTAACAAAAGAAACAGAACACAAAAGCCTTTAATGTTTGTGTGTTTGTGTGTGCGTGCGTGCTTGTGTGTTTTCTGTGTAGATGCCGTTGGTGGAACAAAGCGCTGGTCTGAGGTCTCTCAGGGTCAGTCCAGCCAGAGAAAACTGGAGCTGCTGCTAGAGGAACTGGGTGGCAAGAGCTTTGGACAGAAAGACTCCTTCACCGGACAGGTTCACACACACACACACACTAAATCAACACACGTTGTTTCACCCAAACTGTGTATGCGTTACGAATGCATCAATTCTGTAGTGTTTGGGGAAATATGGAGGTATATTTAATCTCCTCAGGGAAAAGGTGCAGATGTGCCAGTGTACCTACGGTACGAGGGGCAGCTGAAGAACCTGCAGCTGAAGAAAGCGGAGGTCGTCAGAGTTCTCAAGGAAGTGTGGAAGGAAAAGGTGGCCGAGGATGAGAAGGTACACAAACTGCACTTTTAATGATCCGTCGGAAATCTTCTCTTAACAACAACAACTGTATTTTTCACCAACTTCTCTGCTGACAAATAACATGTTTACGTGTGTGTGTGTGTGTTTAGACGGACCAAAGTAGTAAACTGGGGGAGTTTCTGCACAGGCATCTGGAAGGCCAGCACGGTGCGCAGGCAGGGGATTGGGCCTACAGCCTTGTTGACGCTCTTTGCCAGTACTCCAATAATGATTTCATCAACCTGTTCAAACTCATTCTCACTGGACAGGTCTGTGGGTTGGCCCAAAAATATACCAATGATATTTTTCATTGTAGGCTAATGCGCATGTGAATTACAACTGCAGATACAGTTGGTTTATGATAAATTATGTTAGAACCAGAGCTCTCCTATTTGGTGGAATGTGAGAGGGGGTGACAACCCAGAAGTGTCCGCTGGACGTCCACGGCAACATCCAGCAACGCCGAGCCCGGCCCTTTCTTAACCGGAAGTCCTCTGAAAAACAGCGAGCCGTCCCACTGAACGTCCACATCAACATCCAGCAACGTGAAGGCAGGCTCTCTCTAAACTGGAAGTCCTAGAAAAACAGCGAGCCGTACACAGCAACGTTGTGGACCGTACAGCCACAGCCACTCCGTTCGCTCGTGGTTTATGATTCTATGGTGATATTTGAGCAGGGTTCTCAGTTTGTCAGTGCCAAATTCAAGAATATTGTTTAAAGAAAGTGGTTGGGTATTAGCATAGTTCGATTCTGATTGCTTGTTGCTTGTTATTCAGTGGTATTTCTATATTATACGTTGTTCGTGATTCTATGGTGGGCTTTAAGCATTCTTAGTTGGTGTGATAATCTAGAATATTAAAGATAGTCTTTGGATATTATCACAATTCGTTTCTGATTGCTTATGTGTAGTTAGTTATTCACTGTGTAATTGTGGAATATGTTTGTAACGATCTGTAGTATATGCAGCAACAATAGTGAATAATTGTTAATTAGTTAATAAAGTGTATTAATTCATTTCTGTGCATGATGATGTGCTTGAAATGTGCTGTAGGCTGGTGCAGAAGTCCCTGTCTGGCCAGCTCGATAACAAAGCTCAACAGCATTGCACACTCTTGTAGAAATCCTATCATGGCCAGCTGTACAGCAGCATCCTGCACTCTTGAAGACGTATGTTTGCCAGACGTCCACAGCAACATCCAGCAACCTCAAGGCCGTCTCTCTCAGCCGAAAGTCCTCGGAAAAATAGCGAGCCGTCCACCTGTCTGCCAGGGACGTCCGTATGTCTGTCGAGGTTGTCCCTCTGTTCCTCGAAAAATAGAAGGGCCGTCTTTCTATTAAGCAAGCTGTCCACGGAAATATACAGCAATGTTGCAGACAGTGTAGCCACGGCCACTCTGTTTGCTCGTGGTTTGGGATGCTGGGGTGGGATTTGAGCAGGGTTCTTACTTAGTTTGTCAGTGCGAAATTCTGAAATGTTGTTTAAAGATAGTGGTTGGGTATTAGCATTATTCTCTTCTTCTTGCTTAATTGTTAGTATTCAGTGTGTTATTTTGCAATATGTTTGTTACAATTTACAGCAGCGGTTCTCAACCGCTGTTTTTCCAAGGACTTCCGGCTGAGAGATGGACGGCCTTGGCATGGCTGGATGTTGCTGTGGACGTCTGGCAGACAAACGTCTGTAAGAGGGCAGGATGCTGCTGTCCAGCTGGCCATGCAGGGATGTCTACAAGAGTGTGCAATACTGTTGAGTTGTGTTATAGAGCTGGCCAGACAGGACACATTTATCTGCACAAAAACGAATTAATACACTTCATTAACTAATAATCTCATAATTTACAATTATTAAATGTTGTTGCTGCGTTTACTATATTCCAGAATTACACACTGAATAACTAACTACACATAAGCAATCATAGACTAATTGTGATAATATCCAAACACTATCTTTAAACAATATTCCAGATTATCGCATTGACTAAGAATACATAAATCCCACCATAGAATCACGAACGACGCATATTCCAGAAATACGCACTGAACAACAACTAAGCAATCAGAAACGCATTATGCTCATACCCAACCGCTATCTTTAAACAATATTCTTGAATTTGGCACTGACAAACTGAGAACTGCTCAAATCTCACCATAGAGTCATAAACCACGAGCGAACGGCGTGGCCGTGGCTGTACGGTCCACAACATTGCTGTATACGGCTCGCCGTTTTTCTAGGACTTCCAGTTTAGAGAGAGCTGGCCTTCACGTTGCTGGATGTTGACGTGGACGTTCAGCGGACACTCCTGTGCCTATACCCTTACTGTGGGATGCACCAACCAGAGATTTCCACACACCAGTTTTTTAACCTAAATCAAGTGCATTCTTTGATTGCTTTGTCCTTTCATAAATTGTGTGACTATAATGCTGTGTGCGTGCGTGCGTTCCTCCAGATGGATGAGAGTATATACCATGGACAGTGCCATCTACTGTCCAACCTACTGAAAGTTTTGATCCACACCGACAGCTCAGAAAGTGGGACTCTCACAGTCCAGGATTTCAGGTGATCCTCCCTCCAGACTCATGTTGTGGAACATGTCTTTGTCATGTACGTGAGTCATACAAAGCTGTTTAATATGATTCCCTCGCCACCCTGCTAACCCACCGCCTGACAAATCCCTGGTGTAATGCAACAGCAGTCGAGTCCGTTCTTACATTTTCCTATTATGATCTAACTTACTGTGTGTGTGTCTGTGTGTCTGTGTGTCTGTGTGTCTAGGGAAGCCCTGAGGACAGCGTTCCCTCTGAAGGCTGACCAGGACCTGGATAACCTGGTGACCACAGCTCAGGCTGAACTAGACAGCACCAATGGCCCTCTCAACTACCAGAGACTATACAGTGAAGTAAATACCTCCCGCTGTGTGTGTGCGTGTGCGTGTGCGTGTGTGCGAGTGTGCGCGTGCATTGAACAGGCCTCTGCTATACGATGCTGATATGCCATTGTGTGTCTCTGTCATGGACGATGGCTGTCTATGTCTTGCTGTAGGATGCGGAAGGTAAACACAGTGAGTTCCTGAGTCTGGTGAAGAAGCAAGTGACTGCAGAGAGACAGCTGTACATCAGCCAGCTCAGGACCCAGCTCGGAAACAGAGCGTAAGCACCAGGCACCTAATGTAGTACACAGATCATGCCAACTACATTTACATTTACCATTGCGTGTGTGTGTTTGTGTGTTTGTGTACAGGGAGGTGTCAGCAGCAGATCTCAGAGCTGCCTTTAAGAGCATTGACCCGACTTTGGACTCCGCTACACTGGACTGCAACATGACCATGGCTTTCAAGCTAAGCCAGGAAGAGCTAGACCAGCACACAGCACCAGTCGATACAGAGCAGGCTCTGCAGCGCCTGTTTGCTGCTAATGTTCACAGGGCTGGCCCTGCACAGCAAGACTAATCATGCCACTTTTCTTGATCCAGTGCGTAAATAGATAGTAGGTTTAGACTGCACTGTATTTTCAGGCCTATTATCAGTTCCACAGATGTGTTGGTATATTTCAACCAAACCCAAGCCATCATCAAGAATACAGATGTAGGCTATGAGAAACTTATTTTTCATGTTTTGTTTCTGATTTGTCCCTGTTTGATTAACAATGAGTTTAATGTGAGTCAAACGTGGACCTCTTAATCTTTAAAGTTGTGGAAAAACACATTATGGCATATTATATGTGCAATGCATAAATGCTAGTGTAAGAAAACAAGTTAGCTCTATTTAAATTGCAAACATTAAAAAGGAAAGCGGCTCATCCACCCCGAATACTTCAATTCCCATGCCTCCGATCGGCAGATTACTGTTCTGAGCATGCGCCGTGCTGAACCAGACACTGGCGAACTGTCTAATCGCCATAACTGGGAACCGGGTTACGGGTTTGGGACCGCGGTAAGTTGTTTTGAAAGCACATTCAGTAACATGCTGAATGAAAATAAAACGGTAACCAAATAGCGGTAATTTTGTGCTTTTAAATAAATAATTGTCTTAAATCTTGCTGTATATACAGTCTGACTGTAGGCAGGACAAGGGGTTTCTTAGGACACGCCTATAATACAGCGTTTCGGAGCGGGTGGGCCCGTGGAGTCTAGTGTGCCTAGCTGTAGCACGGAGACACCCATACTTTGAGCTATCAATAGAGGATATTTTTAGCACACGAGTGGCCTATGTAAACCAGCTGTCCGACAAGTGTATATGTTGTTTACCATGTTAATCTAATGTGTTTGATCTATATAAAGTTTAAACGGCTTCTCGTTTAAACTTTATACTTTTGAAAAGGAATTGCTTGCCATCCTAGCTAGCCAGCTGTCAACCAGCAGTGACGCGCTGACAGCATTCCATTTGCATTAGCAATGACAATGTGTTGGAGAATCTAGCTGCTTAAATAGCAAGAAACGAGGCTATTTGCATAGTTTGTCTCTTTATTTTTTGTCAGCATGACCGTCCGGTCTGTCTAGTTGTTACTTTAAGCTAGCATTAGTTACCCTGTCTAGGTGAATTTGCAAACCTCGCAGAAAGTTCTCGCATGATGTAGCCAGTTGGTTGAAACCACATGACTGACAAAAGACGTGCCAGTCAAAAGTTACTAGAAGGTCCAACACCTCAGGCATTTCGAAAGCCTGTACAAACGAACTAATTGTTGACCATGATGGTGACCGAAACACGTTTGATTGGTTTAGAAAGTATGGTCTGCACTGGCCATGCCTGGTAAGTTATTCATTTATTAGTGCTGTAAACCTTCAATATACCGTTATTTGATATCCAGATTTAATCTCAACCACACCTTAAACCAAATGGCTGGTCTTGTGCTGTGTTTTCCCCAAGACCTAAATACTAGATGGTTAACTTGCTTCTCTCTCATTCTGTATTTTCCCCTTTTCAGTGTGTTGCTGGGTGATTCAGAATGGGAGAAAAACCAATCTGGGAGCAGATAGGGTCCAGCTTTGTGCAACATTACTACCAGCTGTTTGATACAGACCGAACACAGCTAGGAGCCATCTATGTAAGTAACGTACCTTGCGTGCCATGGCTGCAGCTGAGCATATACTTTCTTTCCTCTTTGCCTAAGAAGATCCGAAATGTGGGATTAGAAAATGGAATCGTTTCAGGGACTCCTTATGCAGAAGCAAAAATGCATGGATACAGAATTACGTTTTCTTTTGGCTAATTTGCTGTTGTTGTGTGACTCAAGGAAAGGGGTTAACAAAGTTAAGAGGCAGTTCTACATGCAGTGTAAGGTCAAGTGAGTGCTTGATGTGCTTGGGCATTCAAACTGTTGCTTGTTGCAGAGAAATCGGCACTTTTGGTTGGCACCGCTAGGGATTTTGAGGAGCTGTTGAAGGGCAACATGTTTCTTGAAAGTTAATGACATCGATTTATCTTCACAAGATCTTGTTCCGGTCAACTGGATTTACTTTGTCGCATTGTCGGGCTCAAAGGAAACAATGAGTCTATGTATTAAATAATCCTCTTTTTTTCTCTGTCTTGTCGGTCTGCTTGTCTATATCACGTTCTCTCTCTAGATCGACGCATCATGCCTTACGTGGGAAGGACAGCAGTTCCAGGGAAAAGCGGAGATTGTCAGCAAACTTTCTGTGAGTTTGATCTGCATATTCTTGTTTTAAAGCCTTAAACAAGTTCAGAACATATTTATGAAAGTCCAAGTTCCTTATAAAATTACATCTTATATCTTGTTTCACTCCTCCTTATGTTTGGTCTTGTGTGGTCGATCAGAGTCTTCCGTTTGAGAAGATAGCGCACAGTATAACAGCACAGGACCATCAGCCCACGCCAGATAGCTGCATCATGAGTATGGTAGTAGGACAACTTAAAGTAAGTTACCTTTCCATGTCTCATTTCCTATTTTTTCATGATCATATGGAGAAAGTTGCACACATCAACTTTACTGATACCAAATATCCTAACTCCAATAAGCGGGGCAGTGTTATTGTTGGTCTTCTGAGCCGGTCCCCTTGTCTCTGTTTTCGCAGGCTGATGAAGACCCCATCATGGGATTCCACCAGAGTTTCATCCTGAAGAACATTAATGATGCCTGGGTGTGCACCAATGACATGTTTAGGCTGGCACTGCATAACTTTGGATAAGGCCTTTTCCTCTCAAGGTGGGCAGGGCTGGGGTGGGGTCCAGTGGGAGCAAGGATGGATGAGGAGAGAAGAAGGAACGGAAACCCTCGTCCCTATCTCCACATCATCCGTACATGTTTGACTGAGACAAACACCGGATACTAGATGTCAATCATAGAACCTTTGCGGGTGGGGTTTCCAGCTGCCAAACTAATAGAAGTGCGACGTGTACCTTGGCTGAGAGCCGGCTGACCAATCAAAATTGCTGTCTGCCACTCCACTGCTCTGCATGATGCTAGGAGATGCCATACAGTTTTCACTTTCAGCCTGACCAGAACACTATTACCAGCTTGCTGACACCATTAACTTAACTGGACTTTGCTCTACTATTTTACTTAGAACATATTTTACTGAACTTCTATCGCTGTTGATTTTACTGGTTTAAATTAATCCATTAATGTTCAGATTCAGTGAGACTCCCTGTTTGCTTGCCTCTCTAGACACCCATTGTGTGATGTTTTAAATTGGCCTTAGTATGTATAATACAACTCATTATGTGCTTGTTGTTTCTTTGAAAACGGTTGGATTTTAGTATTTTGCTATGTCAGGTTTTGCTCTTGCAGGTATCCAAAGAATCGTGAGGGACAGATTCAAGCAGTGCTACCAGAATTTCCCAGAAGGCTCCATTCTTTCTCATTCTCTCTCTACAGTAAAAAAAATACTACACTACTAATACTACATCAACAATATGCTAAATAAAACCATGACCTTTTCTTAAGAATTTGAGCTTCTTGTTCCTCTTTGTCTACCTGCCTGTGCCTCATATTCATCCTGCACTTTAATATTTCACTATCACATTCTCTCAAATGTTGCATAAAATGTCATTTTAAAATCATGTTACTGTATTTAGAGAGCACTTAGACGTTCATACGTAACACAGTGCATTTATGTATGATGTAAATTGTTTATGGTTTTGAAATGGTTAAGTTTTCCCTCACAAGTACCTTAAATGCTTCTTCCCTTTGTCTTGAAATGTTAAAGCTCATAACTATTGTCTGTATGTTTATTCACAATAGTGTCACTAGGTTCAGACTGTAAACAGGCCGAGCCATTTTTGGATCATAACTGCTAATCTGTTCAATTTTCATCTGCTGTCAGTATTCTGGAGCACATGGTGCCTGTTCTAAGGCATGTGAAGGGTAAGACTTTACTGACAGAGTCAATGTATTTTCTCCATATAAAGAAATAAAACACATTGGATTAGATGTGTTGTGTTCACTGTTGACATCGTTTTGTAGTCTTGTAATATGGTGAATGCATGTGCTGCTTCTCCAATGTGTTTTTTTATGTGTGAATTTCTTAATTCTAGCAACTTCTGAATAGTGTGATTTCAGAACCAAAACAAATCATGGTTTTTAAACTAAATTTAAATGGGTAAGATAGGGGAACGATTTACCCTGTTACTGCGATTTCGTGATGACGGGAAACATTCCCAGAGCACACAGCGGAAGTTTGGACGGTTGATTTGGGGTGAACGAAGTGATCACTTGACAGAACGAAACAAAAAATAAAACTTCTCCCTTTTACTAATCGTGTTTCCCCCTTCCCCAAACATATGGCTTCCAATTCCAACATAGATATTGAGGGTGCAACCCAGCATCTTCGAGATATTCTAAAGCTGGACCGCCCAGGGAATAGCGCCGGTAAGTTTACCGGGAATGAAAATATGGGCTAAGGTGGCTAGTTAGCTAGCTAACCCAAGAAGTGTGCGTAGCTAGCTAGGCCGCATTGGCTGACGTTACTAACCGACTAATGAATGTTAGTTGGCTTATTAGCAAGCAACGGCTATAACGTGCATGCATAAGTGACCAACCTCCTCATACAAGGTGCATCTCATTACTAGCAATAGGCCGAGGATGGGTCGGTGTCGCACCTGACGTTTGCATGGACTAGCATTTTTTGTTCAGTTCGCTACGTTAACGCCACACAATGAATGGTAGTGCTGTACGGCTAGTCTCGAAAATGGCTGCGTCTACGTCCTGGAAATTAACAGGTGATAGGCTGTCAAGCCCAAAACATTTAGATTACTAAGCCGACAGTACGTGGTTTCATAAAATATTGACATTGATGTCAGGATGTCAGGTCTTTAATTGCAGGATTTGCCCATGTTTTTACCTACTGACTGTATCGACACACCTTGTTTATTTATGTTACCAGGCAGTAGTCTGAGCCTCTCAAAACTGCGCAAAAACCTTCTCAATTGGTCCATCGTCGCGTTACACTCGTAATCGGTTGGAACGAGTTGTTTTGTATCATGTAAAGGTGCAATCGAATATTCTGTCCAGGAATTTAAGTTATATCCAAGGACTAACACAAGTTATACACTTTATATCGGTCTATATCAGATATGTGGAAATGTGGCATTCATTTGCTTGCATTTCCTAAGCCTTGTAAACTTGGTTCTCGGTTTCATATTTAATTTCGATACAGCTTTAATGTAAATATTTTTTTATGGTTATTAAAAAGTAATACATGCCCGTCAATGTACTTTCAACTGACCTTTTCCCCAATGCAAGTTATTGAAATATAATCGAGTATAAGGCTGTACTAGTAATCACTTTCTGGCGTTTTGCCACTCCAGTAAGAATAGAATACCTTTTTTTTTAGACGCAGCATCAAGTGACCATCAAAGAAAACCATCTTTCAATGGAGAACTAAACGGCTTGTTAGGTGCAGCAGGCCTACTGGGAGGAGGAGACAGGTCCAATATGGGACCATCGAGACCCAGTGCAGAGACCCAGGAATGTCAAATAATGTAAGGGGCATGCATTTAATACTTTTTAAAAAATGTTAAGCCTATGCTACGATTAGCCTGTTGAAGGAATGTGCTTTTATGGAAAGTTTGATTGTAGATTGCAATCAGTTGGCAGCCATTATGTGTTCATCTCACTTCCTTTACCGACAGAAGGACATTTTGAAGATTACAAACACTTTGTGTGTGTGTGTGTGTGTGTGTGTGTGTGTGTGTGTGTTTCTTTATATGCTCAAAAATAGCTGAGCACTCTTTCACATTTGTTATTTTTCATTTGGCTGTTGTTTTGGTGTTTGGATCTTTTTTCAGCTGTCTCTCAGGCGATGATGGCTCCACCTGCATCCCTATAACATCCAACAATGTGGAGATTGTGGCTAGTCGAGACTCCAGCATTGACAGCAAGGCCCGGGGCAGCAGCAAGGTGAGAGACTGGAGATGGACAAGTTCTCGAGAATAAGTGGCATGTGTACATCTGTGCGTAGAATTACACTGTAGTTCCTGTCCATTTCTATTGAATTTGATATCTGTTCTGTCATTATTACGCAGGTGAAGATCCAGCCTGTTGCGAAGTACGACTGGGAACACAAGTATTACTACGGCAACCTGATAGCCGTGTCCAACTCTTTCCTGGCCTATGCCATCAGAGGTGAGAGACCAGCGCTCTTCTTCTAATAATAATAATAATAATAATAATAATAATCCATTTATTCCATACTGGCTAGAATGGATCGTCCTGGTAGGTTTTGCAATGCTTGGATAGGGATTTTCCATGATGGCAAACTGCTCGGCAGAATTCATCACTGTTCAGGAAAGCATGTGAACCATTTTTTGTTGCCTCCACATGTAATTATACCTGTAACCGCTGTTTGAAGTGACTACAAGGAAGGCACTGTTTGCCAGATAGAGCTATTGAGCCCTTCACCAAAAACAATTCTCATTTTGAATTAATTTGTCTTTCGGTTAGTTGAATCTTGGGTTTTATTCATATTTAAATGTTCCATGTTATGAACAAAGTTGATTGGAGTTTTGGGGGAATTTGTTGGCTTGGCAGTGACTAGTGAAGCCAAGTACTCTGCTGACAGTGAAAAGCAATCCAAATTCAATATTCGCCAAAATGGCATGCTCGTCACACTGGTACATAGCTTTCATTTTCTGTTTTCTACTGGGTGGTGCCAGGTGTTGTTGCCAGAGGGACGTCAAGGACTGAATGTTTGTGTTTTGAGCTTGATAGTTGCTACGATGCTTGGGATTGGTCAGCCCTTGGCTTCATCTGCCGTTGGCGTTGGTACGACCCGGTCTTCTGTAACAGATTACACCCCCCTCTTTTGGCATTGTTCCAGCCCAAAAATGACTGGATCCTTGTTTTGTCTTTAGGCCAGCAACTCGATCCTCCACTCTTACATTTTTGCTCTCACTCTGTCGGAATTGTTTCGCCTACGCTTCACAGCTTTACAGCGTTTATATGTTGTTGTTTTTTGTATTTGGCAGTGCACACGGATCACGTTGTACGCGTACATATTGCCCCTGAAATGTTCTCCTCTCGGAGATTACTCTGGCTTCCCTGTATTTATGGGTGTCGGCTGAGGCCAGCTCCCGCGGGACTCCGCTGCGTTCCACACCAGATAGAAATGCTCTCTCACTAAAATCTAACTCAAAAGGGGATCGGTCAAGGCAGCCCTTGCTGCCCTACAATCTTAGCGTTTTGCCACCGCAATGGTGACCAGAAAGCCAGAAGAAAGATGTACCATTTGGGATAAGAGTTCAAATGAATTGGAGGAGGACTCTCATTTGTTTTGCATTGTTTCCAGAGATCACAATCATCGGGGCTGGCGTTGATAGAGAGCTTGTGGTGAAGATTTTTAGTAGAGTTTGTGAAACTGATAATTGACAAATGGATTGATGAATAAGAGGAGCCTCAACACTTAACAATCAATAAAGCAGGACTGCCCGGTTTTGTTTCCATATTTGTTTCCATATTTGCCCATATTTGCCCATTTGCAGCACATGCTCATCTAGATATCTGGTCTTGTATTAAGTCACTCCTCTGGTCTGTGATGGACAGGTGGAGGGGCACAACCTCTCACTGGAATGGAACCCAGCCCATGTCTGCTAGGAGTGGTAAATGTGTGATGGCACGATCATGACATTTTAGATGACGTTTAATTGCCATTGAAATAATTGTGATGAATGATTTGCCTGTGTTTAATTTGAAGTGACTTTCATAGTATAAGCCTAAGAAGACAACTGTGCCTTGTCAAAAAGAAGAAGCCTTTATTGAACTTGAGAAGATAACCGTAAATACATATGCTTCTATAAGTAAAACATTCTGGCTTTGTAACTAGACAAAATGTCGCTTCCTTATTCTAACATTAAAACTCCTCAACTTAAGCAGCGTAGGAAAGTGCACCACTAAAGGCTTTAGAAAATGAGCCAGTGCCGCTTTTGCAGTGCGAATCTGCACCATATCACATAGTGTGAGTCTCACGCCATAGAAAGACGGTATTATGTGTCTCGCTAATCACAACCTAAAGTATGAAACGTTGAAAGGAGATAAAATGGACAGCCACTTTCTTGGCCACATACAGAGAAGGGCTGTGGAAGCTACAGTATAGCTTTAATGCGCATGCAGGAAATATATACAATGTCACAAAAAAGTTTGTTTATTTTATATTTTTGCTCAAAGGATGTAGGCCTTTGATGTGTCGGAAAGGATTTCACGGCGTCGGCAACACTGACCCGATGGAAACGTGCTGGAAAAGGCTGCTACATTTTTAACATTCCCTTTATAATGACGGTTATGAAAATTGATTGCTGTCATCTAAAATAACTGTAATCATGTAAGTGTCACCAGACTTAAATGTCTGTTCAGAACTGAGTGTGCTTGTGTGATAACCCATGCCAAACACAAAGTCTGTTTACTCTCCCCTTATGAGGAGAAAACCAACACACGTTACAGTACAATGTTGCTACCTGTCCCTGGCTTTCCAGAATCCAGCACCCAGTAACTAGTTTTTTCCCCCCACAGCAATAATCTAATTAACCCCTCCCCCCTTCTCTCTCTCTCACACTCACACTCACACACACACACACACACACACACACACACACACCCAGGAGCGAACAACTGTTCCATGATCCGGGTGCTGAGCCTGGGCTCCGCCGAGCGCTCCCTGCTGAAGGGCTTCAGTGGGGCCGTGACAGACCTGGCCTTCGCCCATCTGGACTCTGCTCTGCTGGGCTGCGTGGACGAGGCCGGCAACCTGGTGGTCTGGCAACTCACCTGCACCACCAGCAAGATACTGTATCCTAAATGTCACTTGTTTTATTATTTTTAATTTTTTTTTAGGTAGCCTGGATTTTTCTATCTAATTAACCAAGATGCAAAACATGGCCCCTGGATGGGTAGTTAAATTTCACAATTTGGCTTGGGTGTGTGAGAAAGTCTGTTCCTCTCTCTTCCCACTGGTAAAATCTCTTCCTGTGTAGCTGGGTGTTGTTGCTCCTTAACACTCCCCCCCCCCCTCTAGTGACCAGGTGGTGGTCCACATCCGCCGCCCCGAGGACACGCCCCTCTGCTCTCACCGCCGCCTCATATGGTGTCCGTACATCCTGGAGGACGACAGCCCCGAGGACACCAGCCAGACCCTGGCCCTGCTCCACGAGGACAGGGTAGGAGTCCAGGACCAGCTGTCTGTCTGGCTGTATTAGTGTGCCTCTCCTTCCTAAGTGACCAGAGCCTTTCATCTGACCTCCTCCTTTATCCCCCCTGCTCCTCCTTTGTTAACCCGTGCGCTCCCGCTCTCCAGGCAGAGGTGTGGGACCTGGAGGTGTTGAGGGCCAACTACACCAGCTGGCCTGTGGACGCCTCGGACCTGAAGGACGGACTCATCACCATCAAGGGACACACCGAGGTAGGGCCGCGGCAACAGGTCCAACCTGGACGAACACGCCTTTTAGGTCAAACCGCTGTGTTCACCGTCTGCATTTTGTCCCACCTCCCCCCACCCCCACCCCCTTAGCGGGTCAGCGAGGGCGCCCTCTCCCCGGACGGCACCGTCCTGGCCACGGCCAGCCACGACGGGATGGTGAAGTTCTGGCAGATCTACATGGAGGGGCCGGCCCAGGACCAGCCCAGGTCAGCACCCTATCAGTCAGTCTCTACTCTTCTTCTTTGTCGTACCTGTCACTGTGATTGTTGAACTTGTTTAAATGACTAGAGACTAGAATAACCCCCCCCCCTCATACCTGTACCCCCCTGCTCTAAGCCAGGCTTAGCAATGAGAAGTATGTTGAGAAGTTTACAATTAAAAGTTTAATGTGGAAATTTGGTGGCCGCTGTTTAGAGGATTGAACTTGTCTTAGACTACAAAGAGTAAGTGAACGGGGACATCTTATGTACTTTGTAAATGTTTTGCCTTGGTCGTTCTTTGATAGTTCAGCAAGGACAGATGTCCACCATGACCTCGCTCGTCTAGGAGTATTTTCAGCAGAAGCACCACTAACTATCTAGTGACTTATTGCTGTGTTAGAAATATAGGGATGGCTAGCTGTTTTGACATTCCTCTCCTGTTTACAAAGTGATAAATTGATTTTAGTGATATACTTTGTTAGAAACATGAATATCTTTATACGGGCAACATGGTGAAATGGTGAAGTGTTTGAGTTTCTGTGTACCTCCTCTCTCCGTCTTCCCCACATGTTACCCCTCCTCCACCCCTGTGCCCCTCCTCTTCCTCCAGGTGTCTTCATGAGTGGCTGCCCCATGGCGGACACCCACTGTCCTGCCTGCTGTTCTGTGACAACCACAAGAAGCAGGATCCCGAGTGAGTCTCTCTCTCTCTCTCACACAAACACACACACCCACACATACAGACACACACACACACACGCACACGGTGTACACTTGCTACTATATGACAGGTAAGTCTGTGACCATTTTAACCACATGATTTTGTTGCAATTTTGGATCATTTGTAGATTTCTGTTGTTTATTTGTTTGGTCAGAGATTCCAGCAGTATATGAGACACGTGTGTTTTCTCCTCCTCCTCCTCCTCC
>JAVQIZ010229472.1:0-13657 GCA_036023535.2 Galaxias brevipinnis | reverse complement strand
TTTAAAAAAAAATAAATTTGGTAATTAATTCTAATTAATTATTTTTAAAAAAATTTCCGGGCCCCTTTAATTAAACGGCCCTTAAAATGTTCTAAAATCCATCCCCCCCCCCCCCCATCCATCCACCCCCACCCCCCTTACTTCGCCCCTGCACATACACACACTCACACACACGCTCAAACTATGGCCCCTTTTTTTTAATAACTCTCCATTCTTTTACCAAACAAAACTCTGCTCTCTTCTTCTTCTGTGTCACTCACAGCAGCAGAGGTAATTTTAAAAGAAGGGGGCAAATAGATGACAATGAGAAGCATTCCATCCCCCCAGTGACTCACTCTCTCTTCTTCTCCCACATAACTCTTAATTCCTTTCCTCCTATTAAAATGCTCTTTGTCTTTGGTTTCTAGGTATTTCTTTATCTTTACTGTCTCCTTAAGAAGTTTACTGTACTGGAGAAGTTTGTTTAGTCACTCAGGAAGGCCTTCCACTGTTCTTCTGCATAGCTCACATGGTGAATTTGTGTTTTCCTGTGCGGATGCATCCACATGAGCCGTGTGTGTGTGTGTGTGTGTGTGTGTGTGTGTGTGTGTGTGTGTGTGTGTGTGTGCGCGCGCTTGAGAAACAGAATGGGAGTGTTGTCCTTCGGGGGGGCAAAGAGATCCCATATCGACTGGTATAGAAATATATTGTAAAGGTGTGACATTCATATGAGTCCCCTCGATGTTGAGCTGTCAATCACGAAGTTCCCTCCATAGGAAATCAATTGGCCTCAGAGCATAGATCACAGACACTCCCCTTTGGCCCTCTCTACACTAATTAATAGAGGAGCTTTTGTGTAGTGGGCAGAAGAGTAGGAAAGAGGGGGGCTGGTTCTGTGTATGTGGGTGTTTTGTATATTTGTCTGACTGGCAGTGTTAATGCATATGCATTGGTTGTGGTTTAACGTTAAGGATTGGAGGGAACAGTCATAGCAGGGGGCTAGAGAGGGATGGGGGATTGAAGGAGAGAAGGGCTTAAGGACATGGATCTTTTAAAGGAAAGCATTGTCCACTAGGAGAAAAGAGTATGATGAAGGCGAAGCAATATTTGCCACCTCCAGTTTTAAAACGTAATTACATTTTCACTTAAGGGAATATATAACTTTCTGCCTCCACGCAAATCTATATTTCAATAAGCCTTGGTTGGTTTTTGCGCTAACCAATATGGGACAACAATCTTGGATTGTGCAGAAATATCCTTTGTTTTCTACTCTCTTGTGGAAAAGAGTGGATCTACTTCGGATCATGGAGTTCAATGCGTATTGTCCTTGTTTCTTTATCGGCTACACTCAATCCAGCACCCCAGCCCAATGTAGTTGGATCTGAGCATACAATTCTTCCAAACACTGCATTATTTACTATAAAACATTTGTCCAACACTGGTCTGCCTCTTCCTAACCTTTTCATTAGAAATCAAGATCTGTCGGAGCCACTTAAATTATTCAAATTCAGAAGACTTATTGAGTGGCATGAAATAAATTCAAGTCCTCCTTGAGTACCTGCCAAATTGCCTTTGAAAATGTAATTACAAAAAAATACCCCCCCTGCCCTTTCTTTCTCTAGCGCTCATTTTCCCCCCCTTTCTTCCTCTTTATTCTAAGAGGGTAATTGATAGCCAGGGTAGAATCCCATTATAGGAGCAGGAATATGGAAACGCATGTTCAGGGCCTTTGTTTTGGCTGCAGGTCAGTGGCTGGGTAGCTTGGAGATGGAGTATGTACCTCTATAATGGGAGAGAAGCTCTCTGTAATGCCCTGGTATTAAATGATTTGGGGACTTATTCACATCTTGAAAGGAATAGATGCTTTATAGTACGATAAAAGACGGTGTTTCGACAGCAAAATGTGAGACAAAAAAAATTCTACCGTAATATTTCTGTTTAATGCTTATATGTCATACTCCTGCATATTTTAGAGAGTCCTTTTTGTTTTTCGACTGTAAATACTGTTTTATGCCTCAAATTATGCCTTTACAGCATTGTCTCTCATCATTGTGCATACGAATCTAGCAGTAAATTTATAGCAGGGTTTGATGTCCATTCATTTAATATTCTGAATCCCCAGGTAGCTAGGTTTGTATTAATAGTATTTTTTTGTACTACAAGGCAGCTCAATACTGTAAACCTATGATACAATCAAGGCACATATGAACAATTGATTCAACTGAATGGTGGTCATATAGTCCAGTAAACATTAATAACTCAAATGTCTTCTCCCTGTGGTAAATAATGCTGGGGAATTATTAGGTAGTAATGTTTTGCTCTGGTTGTGCTTTTAATATGTTGTGGATGTCCTTGTCATTGACTTTACTGTGGGCAAGCACACACGATGCGATCTCTAGATGGAATGAAGATTTGGGAAAGATGATCTCGTTTTATCATCTCATGGTGGAGCGGCTACTTTCAATTTTTTCTGCTTTAGATTCTTCTCCTATCCTTCAATATCTTCTCATTGATGTCTCTTACCCCCTCTTTCTTTTTCCCATTTCTCTATCCCTCTTTCCCCAATATCCCTTATTCTCTATCGCTTTCAGGTTGGACGATATTAACCTGGAGGACAGTGATGCGGTAAGCCCTCCTCAGGAGCTCTCGCTCACATACACACACATACACACGCTCTCTTACCTTACCAGTCTCCCTTATTGTCCTAAGTGAATGGGTTTCCAGAAACAAAGGATAACTGAGAATGTCTCACTATTATGCAATAAAACCCCGTAATCTCTTACCTCTCCTGAAAAGTTATTGCAATACATGACTGCTGATATTGGCATCACACTCTCATAGGTTAAGTGCTTGGCAAATGTATATAGGGATGGGTTTTAAGTGTTTGTGTTGCTGTATCTCACTTTCTATATGTGTAGATGACATATTTTCTTCTTTGTGTACTTCCATCAGGATCTAGAGGAGCTGCTAAACCGCGTGAACAGCGCTGATTCAGCTTTGGCCATCGAGCAGAGTGGTTCAGTCATTGTGGACCGGGTCCAAAAGGCCCAGGAACGCCGCAGGCAGATCACAGCAGAGGAGATGAATGCAGTGATACATGAGAGAGACAACGCTATGGCAAAAGTTAGTTCCAGCACTACCTGCATCTCGGCCTTCCTTCTGTCCCAGCAAAACAAAATAGAACGCACACATAAGGGTGATCAACCCACCCACCAAATATTTCAAGTAGATCTGTGAGGTGTGAATCTTTTTTTTTTTTATTAACCAGGTTTTCTGTTGTTACCTAGCAACACACCCTGCCAATCCCAGCACCACATGCTAGTCTTAGCTTCCACTCTCCTCGTGATGCGAGCGGTGTGTGTTGTTTATTAGTTCTAAAGCTGATCTGTGGTAAACACTTAGCTAGCATCCTAGCTAGCACTTAGCATGTACCTCTGCTGTGTACTCATCCAAACCCCACTGAAAACAACTGAAATCTCCAACAATATTGACATGGTCCTCATATCCTCCAGGCCTGTGATCATACTTCCATTAAGTCCTACTCATACACCAGGCATTAGTCTTTAAGTCATTTATTTGGCTTGGTAAACCACCTAACCACAGGATTTGGAATAGCGAGGTTACACCAGGACCATAACCTCAAATATTTGACATATCAATCTTAACATGCATATTTTCAATCATTTAAAAACAAACAAGTGAAAGGAAGGGAGAGAGGTAGAGAGGGGACAAATATTGACATCTAGATATTTTCACCTCAACATGGAGAGAAGTGGGCCTAGTATTTGCCTGTGTGTGTTTGCATGTGGGTCCGTTTGACTGTGCAGGTGTATGTGTGTGGTGCTTGCACACATGCTGTGTGTGTCAATGGATCAACTAGACCTCTTATGGAAATGTCTTGTCAGTGTCCTGTTTTACAACCTGAGTTTGTTTGAGGAGAGTTGTACTGGACAAGGCCTATCACCTTATGTCAATGATCAATTCAAACAGCTCCTTTGATACACTTCTAAATATTTTCTTATGAAAACCAAAGCACAGTTGTGCTAGCACTATGATACTGAGATGTTTCGGTGGATTTGCCTGACAGAAGATCATTAATGGCTTTCTTAGCCAATTTCATTTGTCAAATTTTACAAAAACAATTTATAGAATACAACATCTTTGCCATTATGCTTCACTACCGCTCATTTGATATCAGTCATACTCCTAATTAGGACTTTGGCTTGTTGAAGTAAAGAAGTATTCGTAACTGTATTTCCTTATAAGATATGAATGTTATACATAAAAAAATGTTTGAAGTATATTTTATTATCAGCTACCATGTGCCTATAAAGCAGTAATGTCACTTGATACTCTATGAGTGTCCTGTCCTGTCAGATCGCCCATCAGAAATCATCTTCAGCCAAACTGCTGGCAGGAGTACATTTATCCGCGTAGGTGGTCGCAGACTGACTGAGAGACGGGGGTTTGATGTCCTGGGCGGCCCATGGCCTGGCTTAGCAGCAAGCCGCCCTATACGTAGGATTGGGCCCTGCTCTCTGTGGGGGAGCTGTCTGGGGTCTGGTCTGGTCCCGCACGACAGGGGCACAAAGACTTATCGCTTCAGAGAGGCAGGGAAGAAAGGAGAGTGGGATGGAGAGAGGGAACAGAGGAAGGAAAGAGAGTGGCGATGGAGAAAGAGAGAGAGAGAGTGAGAGAGATGGAAGACTCTGAAGATGCATATTTATGCTGATCTAATACCGGAGCAGGTGCCCTGCTGTTGTGAAGCAGAGGCTCCTCACTGTGGAGAGGAAGGCCAGGCTCAAAGGCTGCAGCTCTCTGGAATAAATTGGTAGTTAACAGAGAGTACTGAGGGATGCACTGGCACCGACTGTGACTATCATAATATAATATGTGTTCACATTTAAAATGATGTCCAACAGAACACTTTTTTTTTACATTGTACTTGATGCTTTAAGTTTTATTCAAGTACAATGTGAGTTTTGGGGTCACTAACCAGGCTGAATTATCTTTCAAAACAACAGCGTTATTAACCCAGCCAATACCGCCCTTCTCTTACAAGGTAACCCCTAAAGTATCAGTCAAACCCCTATCCCTCCCTATTCCTAACACCCCAGCTCCTGTAACACTAGACTTAAATTTGGCGCAGGGCATGAAACTGGGGCCAATTGTTAGTAGCATGTTGCAAACGCTTCCGTAATCCCCCGGAGAGGCACGGTGATCCAGCGGCCACTCTATCCAGGAGGATTTTCTCTACCTCCCCCGCCGCTCTTCGTATCCCTCTCTCCCTGGCTTCATCTCCCAGGGATTATCCCGCTTCTCCAACCAGAGAGGCCTGCTGCCGGAGCTGCTGGGATATGAGGCGCTGGAGGAACCGGAGGGAGAAATCCACTCTCGGTGGCGCTTATCATACCCATATTGAGATGATAGAAGGCTGTACCTCAGCCGTCCACTCAAAACTACATTTTGGTGGATGGGGTAATGCTATGGTAAATGTAATTAAAATGTCCTCGATTTGAGTGCTTAAATATAGTTGATTACATGAATCATTCTCTGATTTGATTGTACAAAACATACTGCATAGTTCAATAAAACTGTTAGTGTGTGCGAGTGAGTGAGTGAGTGAGTGAGTGAGTGTGTGTGTGCGTGTGCGTGTGTGTGTGTGTGTGTATGTGTGTGTGAAAGAGACAGCCAGACTGTCAGTGTACTGCCACTGACCCTTCAGACAGACACAAAGTGCAGGGCAAACAGTAGGTAACCTCTGTCTGCTTCGCTCCATCTGTTTTCATTGGGGCTATTTTCAAGGCTGCTCACCCCAGGAGTGGCCGGGGCCAACATGTGCAGAAACCAGGACACACACTCACATGGTCAATCCCGCTCTCTTTGCCTCTCTTTCTCCCAGTTACACTTTCTCTTTCCTAAACATCTGTTGCCTTAAAGTTATATGTCACTCTGACAGTAAAGTGTAGCTGGCTATTTGGGCTGGACTAGAGCACTGTTATTCTTGTCTACAGGCATTTGTGTGTGTGTGTGTGCGCTGGGCTATGTGTGGGGGTCCCTGTGTTTGGGTTGGACCACTTTGCTGATATTCTAGTCTGCAGAGGAAGGGGACAGAAGTTGGGTGGGGGCAGGAGGTGGAGTGAGGAGAAATGAGTGTCGGAGGCTGTGGCAAAGGCATGTGTGCGTTTGTGCCAAAGCTGGCAAGGGCTGTGTGTGTGTGTGTGTGTGTGAGTGTGTGTGTGTGTGAAGCAGTCTGGTAGACGTGGGCACGGTCAGAACCGAGCAGGGACGAGGGAATGGTTTACATTCTTGATGAGTGTCCTTCTGTCTCGGAATGTCCACATGGGGAAGAGCACACATGGAGCAGTATAAAACAACTGGGCTTGGAATAATACTACGGAGGAAAGGAAAGAAAGAGAGAGAGCAGCCAGAGGGAGGGAGGATGAGACAGAGAGAGGGGGGGAGATGGAAGAGGAACAAGGAGTTGGGGGGAAGAGAGAGGTTTTGATCTACATGATGGCTGCTGGTGTGTTTATATTGTCAGTCTACCGTCTGTCCGTCCGCTTCAGTCGTTGTACGTCTGTATGTGTGGGGTTATCCATTTTCCTGTCTTGTCTGTCATTGCAGTAATCGTCCTCATGAGTTACTTTGAGTGTTTTTGCTTGAGGTATTCACTTATGTAGCAATGGTATAGCAAGTTAATGAAACTGATGAATAGTTATATTCTCTTCTTATGGTAAAACAATATAGCTGGTTTTGTAAATGAAAGTGCGTTTTTGGGATGTTTGTTGGTGCTACATATGACAGATATAGCACCGCATAAACTAGACAATGCTCGGATTTTGCTAAGACTTTTCCAATTCTCCATTTCCCTTTTGTGTGTGACGCACATGGAGTCTCTCCGTCTCCCTCTACTCTGCCAATAAAGAACCAGGGCTTGGCAGATATCAAACACATCTCTCTTTCTCTCTCTTTCTCTCTCTCTCTCTTTTTCTTTCTCTTGTGCGCACTCTGTCACTCTCTCTGAGTCACACACACACAAGCCACAAAAGCTAATAACACACCTGCTTGCCTAGCTGGTGGAGGCTTGGAGTGCACATAGAGGAGAAGTGTCTGGCCTGGCTAATGTATTCAAAACGATTCTTTCCTCTCCTTTGGTCTGTCTTTTTCTCTCTCTCTCCCCCCCATAGTGCAAGCGGTTGGAGCAGGATCTCCTGCAGGAGAGAGAACAGAGTCAGACTTCAGCAAACAATGCCCGTCACCTGACTGCAGCTGAAAACAATCAAGAGCGTGTCCGCAAGGTAAACGTCTCCTCTACTGTGCACACGCACACATACGCCGAAGATCCCCGGCCTTGCATATTAAAGCTATGTTGGTTACCCTCCCCTGTCCCTTGGTGAATTTAAATGATGGGGTGTGTACATTACCATGCCAACCTCTGCGTAGTGGCAGTGTTTGCCAACAACTCGGTATTCAAACATGGCCGCCACAGCCTCCAAGTAACTGAGTGTGGGTCATATTTGTATATCAGGGGTTATAATCTCAGAGTCCTACCTCGCCACTCCAGTTTTACTGCTCTCTCCAAGCCTCTTGTTTTACTTTCATTCTTTCGCAGAAGAATTATTTTTTGTTTATTGAAGTTTTAACACTACATGTTGGTGTTGGCCTTATAATTGTTAGAAATAAACAGCTATCTCCTATCCTTTCATTTGTGTGTAGATGGATTGTGATTGTATCCTGGGATAATTCTTTGATAACCCTAGTTAACCTTTATTTAGCGATCCCCTTTGTACATTTTATCCAGGCATCAGGTTCTTCTGGCATCTTAAGTGTATAGAAGGTTCATCCCACATAATTCCCTTTCCACTCTGTAACTATAAAATAAACAGACTTCAGCTTAGCCCCTGAATACAATAGATAAATGCGAGACCTTTCTGAACATTGGAGCAGATTGAGGGAAGCCCACATTCTACATCACGACTTCTGTACAATGAAAAATAATGGGACGCCAGGTCACACATTTTATTGCACTGTTATCATAACTCTGCTTATATGTATTCAGATATCAAGTGTATGTATATACTGCAATGCTTAACTGTTTACCTTACTTTTTTTCAAATGAACGTCCTCAATCCGACAAACATTTACTCTAGGATCGTAATCTTTTGGGGGGAAATTATCCAGTCTGTTTGTTGGTTGTATTTCATTAATAGAATTCATGATCATCAAAAATATTCTAGTTGAAAGCAATTATGGCGAAACAGGAAATTGCTTATTTGTTTACAACAATTTGCATGTTTGTGATCGGCGATTCCCTTTGATTTTTTTTTTATTATCCTCTTAATTTTACAATAACTATATATCCGGTCTGCTACTGCTTTTTATAAAAGCTGTCAGTATTATTCAAAAGACTAGGGTACCACTGGTGCCTTATTAAGAAATATATTAAATTTTGTTATTAATGTAGCACTTGGTTTTTCTACAAAATCCCCTTAATTATAGATTGACTCCTGGGATTAGGGAGCCATGGTTTTTTAATTTAAACCGAAACGCGAACAGCTGTCGTTAAATTAGTCAACAGTGCCAAGAACAGATCCTCAAAACAATTTAAAACCGAACGGGTCTTTGCTCATCAATTGACATTTTACTTTCATAGGAACGTTTAAGCAGCTGGCTTTAAATATCTGACATAAATAGAACAGCGTCAGGAAAGGTCAGTCAGTTCAGAAGTTTGATCTTATTTCCGAGGTTTAGAGATGGGACTGCTTCAGTCTGTTGCGTTACTCTTGGATCTAAAAATCTGTCTTTTTTTATTACTTTTAGTCTGAAATGGCATGTTGAATAAGAATTTCAGATGTCTTTTCAGTCATGTGCCTAACTGAAACGTTCCCAATGTACTGTGTTGTGTTTATATTCCCATTTTACTAATATTTTACATTAATTGTTGGACTGATTTAAAATCTTTTTACTTTATGTATGATAAAAAACGAAATTATTACCCACCAAAGTGCCATAGCAAGCACTGAGTGTTTCTACTAGAAGCTATTAACAGCCTCTTTTTTTCTCTTAATCGTGTGTGTGTGTGTGCGTGCGTGCGAGCGTGCGTGCGTGCGTGCGTGCGTGCGTGTGTGTGCCGGCGGGTGCATACGTAGGCCGATGCAAGAGAAATGGCATGTAGCTCGTTATCTGTTTTAAGGACTACTCATAAGGAGTACGTTTCTGTGGTGAGGGGAAGGGGCGTGGTAGTTTTGAGTCCTGAGGAGTTTGTAATGTGTGTTAATAATAGAAAAGCAGTGGGTTTGAGAAATGGGGACTCTACTGCAGATTGACCTTCCTTGGGGGAGTAGAGATAGCCGTGTGCCAGGGGGGTTGAAGAGAGACAAGGGCTGCCAGAGCTCAGAGCCATTCAATCTGTTGACCGTAGCAGGAGATCTCGTGTGACAAGAGAGTCAGTGAAGGTCCAAGTCAATGTGGTTTGGGGTTGAGGAGGTTGAGCCTTGGTCTGAGAAGAAAGGCTTGAGAGGGTGAAGATCAGAGGGGGAGCAGACGGATGGAAGACTGATCGTCCGGGGAGCAGTGTTTGTGTGTGTGTGTGTTTGGGGGTTGGGGCTAAAGGAGTTGGTTAGAGCGTTAAGACCTGAAGAGGCTGAAGGCTTGCCTTTGGCTCAGCTCGTCAGAAATAGCATGTAGCCTGCCCAGCCCTCAACCACCTGTGTTTGCTCTGCTGCTTACTGTATCTCCTAGCGATGCTTCAGCTTCCTCCAATTCCCCAGTGACGCAAACACCCTCTAACCAGGGAACTAACACTCACCGCGTGGCCCTGCCTTTTAAACTGAAAGACTGACTCATGTGGCACACAGAAATATTTACTTGATCAAATCCTCAAGCCATTTACCACTGTATAGTTAAGGTATTTGCAAAAGGATTCCAATTGTTTTGTCATCGACCTGTTTTAAATGTATGCTAATGATGTCTGCAATATGACTGCGATCGTCCCTTAACAAGTTCTGCATACAGGTGGGCTGATTATTGCAAGTGCCTCTTCTTTTTTTAGAGCGAGTTGGTTGCCAGGTGCTTGTTAGGTATATGTTGTCACCAAGATCCTTTATCCCCTCCACTCTACTCCTCGGAATGATGGACGTCTATTAGCAGGTGATTTATAGACCTGGAGGAGGAGAGTACGGGCTGCTGATGTGTGGACATGTTACGTGGTGATGATAGTCAATTTTGGATAGAATGACTGGTGTAGACTAGCGTACTACACTGTCCCTGAAGGGCTGTCGTTTTCTCTGAATGATAGATCATAAGTGTTCATAACCTTTTGGTGTGAGATATCCACCGTGAGGCCACGTTACTATTTCATAAACCCTGGATTGTGGCTTTAACAGATCGGTCGTCCCACAGAGTGAGAAATGCCAACCGCTGTCATCCTTTTGCCCTCTATCCCTCTCTGCCTCCCTCATCACTCTCAGTCCCCCTCTCCTCCCCGCCGCTGCCCTGAACCCTGAGTCTGAAAGGTCAGGTCCTCTACCCGGGCCCCCGTCTCACACCAGGTTAACGCCGCTACTTTGTGAACCTAATTTGGATATTATTCTAATGAATGCTGATATGATACATATGATTAAAAGAACCGGGCTTTGAAGTCGCTGCTCTCTGCCCGCCTGGAGAAAAGTACATATTGACTTTAGAGGTTAGCTTCTTTTTGATGTTCCTCTTTGACTTGAGAGACCTTGGAGTGAGTAATTAGAAAGGGGAGTGAAGGGGAGGGAGGAAGAGGGAGAGGGAGAGGGAGAGGAGCGAGGGTACTTAGGGCAAAGGTGTTTATAGTCCTGCAGTCAGGGACATAGCCACAGCTGGGTTTGGTCTCCCCACACCCAACCAGCCCCGCAAACCACAGTTTAAACCCAAATGTAGTGTCCCATATTGTTAATAAATCAATATGCTTTGCTAACAGAGTCTGATTGTTCTTTTTGGCGGGCCAGTTTCGTATCAGTGGGAATTTGTAGCACTGGCAGGGGTGCCTGTCGTCGGGGAGTAATGAATCAACCCAAGTCAAACTCATTATCAGCTGGAGACCATGTTCGCAATGCCAGCGGACTGCCACCGGTCTATTGTAGGTCAACGGTACTCTGCAAGCCAAACTCAACAGAACCAGAACTATTTGGAAAAAAGCAAATCTCTTCCCTCCTATCCCGCCCCTCATCCTCAGCTCCTCCCCCTGACTATCACGCCGAGGCTAGAGATTGCAGGTCGGTTGACATTGTGGCCTGGTCCTGTCCTGTTTGTTTAGCCCTCCTCTTTTGTCCCCAGTGCTCCGGGCTGTCGAGGCCCTCCATACATCTGTTTCAACAGCTTTTAATTACTCTCTGCTTCTGCACTGTGTCCTCCTCTCTTTCTCTCCGTCTGTCTGTCTGTCTCCTTTGTTGTGTGTAGGTCTTTGTCTGTCTGTCTGTCTGTACTCCCTTGCATTTGCTTTTAACCAATACAACCACATGTTTATATAACATTCTTGAACTAAATGCTAACTTAGAATCAATGCACAATACCAGCTAGTTTTAAATATCACATAGGTGGGTTTGTAAGCCAAACAATACAAATTCGATGAGAGACACTTTTTACAAACACATAAGCAGGCCAGCTCCATGTCACTCAGCTGTGTCTGGACTAGACTGACTGGACTTGTCAAGCTGTTAGCTGATCTACCCACATGTATTTATTATCATACTGTATGATGGATTACTGGAGCAGCTGGATAAACACCAGTCTATTCTGTATCTCTGCACTACTTTGCTCCCCCCTCACCTCACCTATTCTGCTGGACTCAACGCAGCGCTTCCTTTTGTTCTGTTGCCTTCTGCGTTCCAGGAGGAGTTGGACCGCCTCCAGAGAGAAAGAGATGAGCTCCTGGAGCACAGCCAGCAGCTGGAGGAGGAGATGCGCACCTATCAGAGGTAAGGACGTGCCCTCCCTTTCAGAGTATTCATGGCTCCCTCAGGTCCGACACCTGTTCCCACCAAAAGGTGCAGACACCAAAACCCTTATCATAGTCATCACATACGGCCGGTGCACTGTTATCTAACGGCTGCTTCCAGAGATAGTTTGCGTGTTTCCCTCAATGAGATGATTCGTTTCAGTTGTATCGACTTTCCACTTTGCATCACTATCTAAATGTCCTCTAACGTTTCACTTCTGGTGCATATGATCGACTGTGCTGCTATAGGATATTGTAATAATATTAAGTGGAATGGCATTCGGAAAAGTTTTGAAAGACATTTTAAAAAGTGTAATTTTAATCAAATATTTGACATTTGTGGTCAGTAAATCTGTGTGCATTTGGATTTATTGCTGAATCATGAATTGAATCGACATAACACAGTTCATCGAATGAACCAATTTTTTTTCCCCAGCACTTTGCAACTTATTGCTGTGTCGGTTTTGTTCTTTCACACTTCACAGGATGTAATTAGTGACAGTTCTGGTACAAACAAACAAACCCTTAGAAGCATCCAATAGTACACTGTAGAGTGAGCAAACCTCATTACTTTTTACAGTTGGAAGAGAAAGTAGTTTTGCAGGTTGCGTGACTTGCATCCTGTTTCTATAAGTCACATCCTGAAACTTATAATCTCCTTTTAGGAGTTGAGAAATCGAGTGAAGGAGTGCACAGAAAGAGAGGGATCGGGCAGAGGGGACGAGGCCATGGGAGGCATAGGGGTTAGGTTAAAGGGAGGGAAGAAGAAAAGATAGATTGATCAAGGGAAGGTACAGGGAGGGAAGTGTTGTGTGAGCAGCGGGGCTTTGCTGCAGCTTCCTCGATGGTTGTCCCTGTGGACGTGGATGGGGTTGGACTTTCTATGCACACAGACAACAATCAGCATTGTGTGAGGCTGCGCCTGGGAGACACAGAAGAGAGCAGGAGAATAAAGAGACATGGCTAGTCTAGGTCCAGAGGTCCTGTCAGAGCCCTTGTGGAGCTGGACCTTCGTAAAGAGAGGGTAAACCCATCCTCCAGGCCTCACAAAGCAGTGTGTGTGTGTGTGTGTGTGGGAGCGTACCCTGGGAGAGATAGCTCTGTGTGTTTACTCAGAGGATTCACTCCCTTCGCTCCTTTTGTGTCTATTCGTTCACAGATAGAACCAATCACATTAGAGGAAAAGACAGACATTTTGAACAACAGGGAAAAAAATAATGATATAGCAAAGGTCCACACGTACACACACACATGCAGGAAAAGCGTAGAGAGGGGGACGAGAGAGAAAAGAAAATGTATTCCCAGAAATGCATCAACATCCTAGGGGCTCCCTGCTCTGTCTAACTCCTGTTGGTTAGAAAACAGAAGTAGAGGGAGGTTTACTAGATCAGCCAGACAGGCTCGTTGCGTTTTATGAGTTGTGGTTGGCTGGGCTAGGCACTAAGGGCAGAGCTGAGAGGCGTTGTTTTGTTTGATATCAAGCCAGCCAGCTAATCTGTCGCCGTGTCATGATACCTTATCCTATCCCCCAAAATGTGCAGTAGTCCTCTGTGCTCTCTTCAAAACATTGTGTAAGTTATTGATTTTTTTTTATGAATTTAGATGCACTTGTCATAGACCAAGACGGTGGAGATATTTGTGTGTGTGTGTGTGTGTGTGTGTGTGTGTGTGTGTGTGTGTGTGTGTGTGTGTGTGTGTGTGTGTGTG
>JAVQIZ010229400.1:0-11924 GCA_036023535.2 Galaxias brevipinnis | reverse complement strand
ACACACACTAGACGGCGCTACTAAGACGAATCACCAGTTATAGTAGTAGACCGCGCTTCTCACACACATCACCAGGTACAGTAGTTGACGGCGCTACTCACGTACATCTCCAGTTACCATAGCAGACGGCGCTACTCACACACATCACTAGCCCAGGCATGTTATACTATAGATCGTGATAGTCATACAGTGTTAACTATCTAAATATCCTTAAACAAAGGAGGCATTTATTCCTTACATAATTTAGTTTTTGTGGAAAATTCAAGGACTACCTATTAGACTGCTAGCTAACCTTTGGTTCTAGCTCAACATCGACAGCTACCCCAGGCCCTGAACATGAAATATTCCCACTCCATTTCAATTAGGAGCACGCGCTGCGCAGTCAGGCTGGTAGTGGGGCATGGATTGGATAGATTGTTGTATATGATATGATGTGATCGGTGCTGATAAACTGTGCACTCACTGTGTGCATGCAATGTCTGGAGCAGCAGACAAGACTGTGTGGGCAATGCAATGTGAACCCACAATACGTGAAATTACAGTTAGAAAACCCATTGAAAAATCGGGACAACTAATACAGGTCAAATTGTGATTTTTCTGAATAAGTCGGGGCATGTGAAAAGGGGCTAAAATACGGGACTGTCCCGGGAAAAATGGGGCATCTGGTCAATCTACCTAGTATGGGTGGATTTAAAAAGGAGTTTTAGCTGCAGAACGTGGGCTGCTCAAACTAGTCAACAGCTAGAGCATCAATCATGTAGACATCAGACAGACAGACAGACAGATAGACAGACCATATTTAGTAAAATTACAACAAGTTTTTCTTCTTCCCAGGTCAGACACATCTCTCCACTAATGACCAGACATACGTAGATAAACGAGAGAAGATAAAGGAGAAAGCTTTATCAACATAGCCAACGTAAATTGTGTGGTTCTTGGTTCGGAAAACCCGTAGGATCTTAAATCATAAACGCTTTTGAACACCGAGCCGTATAGCTTTCAAAGCGTCTATGAAAAAGACATGACCACAATCTGCAATTCAGCAAAAATGATCTGACAGCTTGCCTAAATATTTCTCTTTTGCTGGCATAGTAAATTTGGAAATTTCAAACCACAACATGTAAATGTACAATAGCATGGCAAAGCATAATGAGAACCCTTATGACTATATTTAGTTCTGAACATTTGAAAACTACTCGCTTATAAGCACTATACTTGCCCCCCTGCTGTGAGGGTGTGTGTTGGATTTATATGTCTGTCATGTGTGAGAAGTCTGTGAAACTGTAGAGACACAGAGGAACTGAAGCAGATGTGTAAGCGTCAACTTTTTAACTTAACTGCTAATCTCCAAGGAAAAGACAAAAACGAAAATACTTTTTATTTAACAGCTATGCATTGCTGACCTTTAACCCTGCTATGCAAACCTTTGTAGTTAATGCTCATATCTCCAGGCACTACAGTGCACGTACAATGCTGGACCAAGATTACCATACCGGTTGACATGACTGAAAGAGTATAAATCCTGGTTCACTTTGCATTTCTTAAATGCTTTACACAATTATAATTGTACAGACAATAATATAATATACAGGTTTGTAGACAGGGCTGAAGTGAGCTTTTGAAGTTTTGTTTTAGATTTGGTTTTCTGAAGTGGAGAACATAAATGTCTGTTCTATTTTCTTCTCCCTCCAGTGACCTGGCGGTGAGAAACGTTTAAAGCTCTGAGGACATGATGTAACACATCAGCCCTGGTGAGGTAAGGCTGACTGGCGCTGGACGCTGCTCCCTCGTTTCACGCCGATCAAACGCAGTGCTGGAGAGAGACTGCACTCCTGCACTGTCTTTGTGGGTCCGTCAAAATGCCCCATTATGCATGAGAGGATGTCAGGGGTAGAGAGGGATAAACGTTACGGGATAAACAGGATTCGTGTCATTTCATATATTTACATTCTGTATTTTTGATCATTGTACAATAAAGTTGTCATTCTACGATAGTCCTTGTTGTTTTCATTGAATATGCAGTTTTTATTTCACAGCATATGTTTAAAGCAATTTGTTACACATAAAGATCATCTCTGGTGCTGTACAAGTCCTCATATTCTAATTGTACACAGGTCGAAGTTCTGGCTGCAATTTCATTGCAGCTTGTGGCAACGTTTGTGTGTTTCGTAACATAATGTGAAACCATGTGAAACAATACTTGATTGCACCATCCATTTTATTCAATGCAGAAAGCATGGACACTCAGATGTGATTCCCAAATGGATGTATTTGACCAAAAATACTTTATGAATCCAACGGTCCATCTGGTGCTCATTTCTGTCCTGGGTGAGTCCTCTGTCAGCTCTCTCCCTTCATCCTGTCCTCTCTTTGTTTCACAACTCGAGGGGTACACGGGCTTATTTAGACCTTGTGCTGCTGGAAAAGATAAGGAGACGAATCCCTGTGTGATGTGTGCCTTTGATGTGCTCACATGTGTAGGTGGGACTTCTGTCTGAATGCACACATGTCCCTTGGTACTGAGGTGGACTCTTGCCGCTGTGTGCGTGTCCTCGCTGGATCCAGCCCATAAAGAAGTTTCCAGTCGAACATGCCTTTCCCCTCACTACCATGCTCTCCATAGGCCTCGCTCAGCAAAGCGCAGTGGGACACTATATGGAGTAGTGCGAGGATCAAACCCCTGGAACCTGGTAAACTATTTCTACCCCCCCCCCTCCCCCCCCTTCCTCCTCTGCCTTTCTTCATCTCCTTCGCTTTTACTGCCTGGAACTAGTGAGTCACTTTCTGATCAAGTCGTTTTGTTTTTAATGGCGGGAGGAGGAAGAGTGGACTGCTCCCCTGTTTACCATCTGTCTACCCCTTCTTAATGCTTTATCAAATATTCTACTTCACTTCAATGTAGTTCAACTTTCTTTTTCTCTCTTGACATTTTACACCTCTTAATTCCCTTCACCCCATCCAATCACATTTATAGCTAAGGCAGGTATGTGTGTGTGTGACCTCAGTCTGGAGGAAATCTGCTAAAGAATCTGCAACCACAGGGGGAACACTGTTAAAACATGTGTTTACTGCGGTTTGTTTACCCCTCGGATGACGGAGTGCCCGTTGTCGCGGCAACCAGGGTTGATAGAAACAAGTGATTGTTTGCATCTTTCCACCCTGCTCAGCAGAAAGCTACCCTGGCTGCTGGAGGAGCACATGACGAGGAGCCAACATATGGAGAATCCATGATATGCGCATGTTTGTACAGTGCACTAGGGCATGCATGGAGCGGAGATAGAAGAAGACCACACAGCAGAATGCATCCCTGAAGTGAACTCATAGCCTACGGGAATGGGGAACCTCTCAGACAAATCAACAATAATACATTTCTTGTACAGTGGTTTTGGTATTTGTGGTATAATCAAAGACTGCAGCCGTTCTCTGAATAATCATCATCGGCGTCAATCAGCATATCTTCCTGTGTCTGTGCATTCGTCTGGGACTGCATATAATGATTTTGCCGGAAAGTTTCCTGCAGTGTATGTGCAGCTCTATAAATTATACATTCTTGCAATTGAGGGAAACAGACAGAGAGAGGCGCAGGGATTGAAGAGCCACAGAATGAGCCAGTTGAGACAGCCATTGAGAGTTATGCATGGGACTTCCTCCTGTTCCTGCTGCTCCAGTTGTTCAGTAGCAGAGACTGTGGCCTCCTCTGTCATGGTCAATCCACCATTACTCCCAGTCTGTTCAGCGGAGAGGGGAGGACAGAGCCTTGGTCCAAAGCCCCACTGCGGGAGCCAAAGGGGGCTAGACTGCATATTGGAAATCCAGCAGAGCTCCACATGTGGTTCTGATCTTAACTCATATCAACATGGGTGCAGTGAAGGAGAGAAAGAGAAAGTCCCCTCTGCTTCTTCTCTTTCTTCCCATTCGTCGTCCTCAGTGGTCCCTTTGGGGCCCAATGGTCAATAAAAACATGACATCCGTTTACAGCAAATCCAGGATGTAAAGGACCTTCTGGTAGTTATGGACTCGCTTTGAGCTTGTTCTCTCTATCTTTAGTACTCTCTCTTCTGTTTTGTGTTACCCCTTTACTGTATATCCCGGTGACCAGAGCATATTTACTCTAACCACCTGTTCTTGATATCCTTAAGGGCAGCCATTATACATTAAGGGCAAGCTTTTAACAATAAGTCATTTTAAATGAAGGCCTTTCAATTAGAGTATAAACCTCTAATGTCACAGCAAAGGTTACTATGTAAGTGTTTGTCAACAGACCTCCAAGGTCAGAGTTAGCATGATGCCATGCCACAACAGGCCAGTTTGAATAACTTAAAGCCACTGGAGTTCTTGGTGCTGATTTTATGAACATTATGGACAATGCCTTTGTAACGTTATAGCAACGTCCAGTTGGTAACACTCTAAGCCAGTTTGCCGTTCCTCCGCAACATTAAACACATTCCATGAACAGAGTGTAAAAATACCTTAGTCTAGAGAAACTGTTTGTTTGCTATTTATAAGTGTGACCCTCCAAGGGACTAGCCAGTGATTCGTGCTTAATACAAAGTGCAGATCACATAGGAGTGCGGGGGGCCAGTAGGGGGCCAGTGCTCTCTCATATCTCAAAGTCATTTTCTCATTGGGCCAACAATATGTACAAATGTTCCAGACAATAGGTTGATAATACAAGAAGTACTGTGTAAAAGGTTAATATATCGACCAAAACCAACTACACCCTCGAAGAACAGTATCTCAGCCAATGCTGAAACCCAACCATCTCCGCATGTTCTAGCTGAATGACATCAGTCTCTCACCCAGAGCTCAGGCCTGACCCCATCGTTGGCAATGGCTGTTGTCTGAGGAATTGATATGAGTGTGTTACCAGGCCTAGCTTGTCCCGGTGTGCCAGAAAGCTTGTACTTTAAAAGACCTTCATTGTTTAAAATGATCTGCAGAGACAGCTTCTTGCCTCTTGCCAATGTCTTTTTTATTCAACCTCAACTATTGGTCATACACACTGACATTTATTTATTTTGTGAGGCTAGATTCAACACCGTATGCTCAACCGGGGCAGCAGTGGTAAAATAAACTCAAACTTTAATATACTGCATAATTATGTTTGTTTATGTTAATGTTTGCCATTTGTCGTTCGTATGGATAATTGTATTTTGCATTTTACATGATAAAAATGTGTTTGACTGACGCAGCATGTGATCGGTTTGAAGAGACCTGGCCATTCAGATTCAATATCGGAAAGTTCAGATGAGCCACAGCAGCTCTCCAGGCTCGACATGATATTGTAGCACAGCCAGGAGACGCTGTGAGGTGCCTCCATGTTTCCACTTTCAGAGAGGACAAAGGCGCCATTATGGTGACTTCTCTGACATTGATTTGGGAGCAATTTTTGCAACAGTAGCACCTTACGATAGTTGCTTGACTATCAACTATGTTATGCAAGTGGAGCTCTCCGATCCTCAGCTGATTGTCAGGGAACTGGCCAACGTAGCCTTCGAGCCTTCTCATTGGCCTATGCAGAACCCAACGGGAGTTTTAAGTTACACTGTCTTCATGTTGGAAGATAACGAGGGATAGAAACCTGAAGAGAGATGGCCTTCCCCTCTGTCTTCAAAGTTGGTGCAGCAGACATGTTGTTGCAGGGATCAGGGATTGGGCTAAACACCCACCACAACTGGAACGCACGCCGCAGGTGGAGTTCACTGTAAATCAGTCGTCACCGCTCGCTAATGTTCTGTCGACGTGATTCACTCTAAAAAGCAGTGGGCAGGGGTAACAACAGGGGTTGTCCGAAGGGGGAAAGTTTCCAGTTCCACTCATCCCTTCAGAGGGCTAGAATTGGAATGGGTCTCAGGGGGAGGATTACATTCTGACTCACCCCTGCATCATCCCTCCATCATAGCACGGATGAGCTACAGTCGACGAAATATAGACCCCTACACTGCTGTGAATATGGCACCTAGTGTTCCCTGAGTAATGCCTTGTTTCATATCCCCTAGTCGGTAGTGTTGGGGAAGTAGGGGACCGGTATGTCTAATTTCCCCCAGTGATAGTTCTACCTGTCCGCTGACACAGTGGCCTTCTTATTTGAAGAGCCTTGTATCATCAGCAGCTGGACATTTAAATAGAACAGCACGAACGTTGCGGAGTTGGACAACCAGGATAAAGGGCACCCATGATCAAAGAACATACTATTGGGGTTAAACAGAGCTGTTAGAAATTCATATGGCTCCCGATTTGTTGTAGTCCATTGAAAGGCTTGTCCAACACACAATGTGGGGTGTCTGTTACAATTTGTTTTAGCTGTCTCAAGATCCATGACTTGATGGTTTTTCCATCGACGTTACTCACGCAGAAACCACAAAACTCTCTGTAATTCAAACAGGGCCGCAAAGTGAATGTTTAAAGCCATGAATGGAAAGCATGAAGGAGAGGGGAGTGTGTAGCACCTGTTTGTGTGTGTGAGTCACTGAAGGGGACCCACTTGGTTCCGAGGCAGTATTTCTCAATATTGGGTCAGTCCAACTGTATCTTGAGCTTTACACGATGGGCCATACCAAATCTGTTTTTTTCACAGGGGGGTTAACGTTCCATGCTGGCCTGGTCAATGTTACATTTTTGTGTTAAATTTTCCCTGGTTTCTGATGGTAAAACCGATGAGATAAAAGATCCTCCTGCCCTTTAGTATTGATCATGATTATAATTCCCTGGTCTAAAACCAACAGTCTGCTTGATGTTCCATCATGGTATAGAAACATTATAGACTAACACAATGTTTGTAATGGCAACTCAGAATGTATGGAGGAAAAGGTTAAATGCACTTGTAAAACTCAAGACACTAAGCATGACTATTAGTCTTCCGCCATCACATACAACTGCTCAACACATTGACGTGCTCTTTATTGCTGAATTCTGGGTGGAAGTGTGTGTGTGTGTGTGTGTGTGTGTGTTTGTGTGTGCGTGTGGCGGTGGTTCAAGCCACAAACACAGGCCATGTTGTTCTGGTCTGACACAGACATTGACCTCTCACCCTACGGGTCAGGGAGACAGTGAGGCTGTGGTCACGGAGTCTGGCTGACCTCCACAGGTCACTGATGCAGTGGTGGGTACAGGCCAGGGTATCTGTTTCTGACCGGCTGAACAAAGAAACAGACCAACAGACCCATTGACACACGGACACACCAACAGAAAGAACAAGAGAGACAGACCGACAGACAAAGATAGAATGGCGGAACGACTGAGAGTAAGTTACAGATTACAGATCAGTCTGATCAGATCATTCATGAACATTCAAAGAATAACAGTGAGATAAAGATAGTTGAGGTGACATGTCAGCCCTGTTCCATGGCATATCCACTATTTAAAGCCTGAATGCTCTTCCTGGAACAAGTTTAAGAGCCTTAAATGATCATCTAATTTAAAATGATTATACAGTCCCTAAATGTCCCAGTCCCGCTCTTGACCCAGTCAGGTGATACTGTACAGCAAGTATTTTCTTGTCAAAAGTTGGATGTTTCTCTGTTTTGGCAAAGCTTCACACTTCATGAACTGGGTGCTGTTTTATTTATAGCCACAAGAACAAGGCAGTAAAACAGTCATTTTGAAAAATGTTACTTTTAGAAGCTTCCTGATATTACAGAATGATTCTGCATGGCTGAGCACACCACTGATATATTACCTTAATGAGTGTGTGCTACTGACTGAGAAGGGTTTCAGGATGGAGGCATGTAAAATAAACAAACTTTATTCCTTTTTTCCAAGTGTTGCCTTTTTTTGCCATTAGGCAGCGGCGTGGTCGGCGTTCCGTGCACTTTCCATTCTTCATCATGGCTGCTGTTATTGCAGAGGCTCCAGTTGACTTCTCAAAAGTTAATTGTCCTCCATTAAGCTAGCTCATAACACTCTATTTATCTTTCCTGGCTTTATCTTCCTCCATGCACTTCTCCATTATTCCTCTGAAAACAGTCTACCCTCGGCTATTTTAAAGTGTCGTTTGCTGCTTTCCATTGGGATTTTCTCCCTCCCTGGTACATTCCTTAGTTGCTTTTGTTTCTGTATGTGTCAATGAATGAGATTGAATGATAATTGACCATGTTACTGTACTGACACGGTGTATCTACTCAGCCACAAGGCTTACCTCTCACCTCCTGGGTAACCCACTGGCAGATGTTTGCCAGGAGAGGGAGGCAAATTCATAAAAAAGGATATGAATTTACACGCACAAGGAGCGGGGGTTATGTCACAGGCTGGCTTTGTTCACAGCACCACCTGCTGGTATGACAGGGAACATCTGGTTTACAGTGGGTTCACTGTGCATGATTGGGAAAGCTCTATTGTTTTAAGTCACCAATCTATTGCTTAATAATTAATTAGTTTGAAGATTCAATCATTAAGAAAATATTTGCATTATCCTCTCTGGGTCAACCATTTTTCCCTGTACATTTTAAGGCAACAACCCAAAGGGAGTCGTAATGTAACGCTGATTTTTAACATACCTTTCCTATAGCCACTCTCATGACCTTCAGCACAATGAGCATTGTGGAAAATGCAGAAGTTCCTGATAGCCACAACATTTAAATTCTGCATAGGATAAAAAAAAGAAATGATGTACAATTAAAACATTGAGTAAACACAATAGGTCAATACACAAGGCAGATCATTGTCCTCCGTGGGCTTATTCTTTTTTAAATCTACTTTCCCCACAATCTTTTAAGGCACACACTTGCTCATGGACAGTCAATGAAAGAGAGTAAGCCTCTTATGCTTCTCATTATCTTAAAGAACATGCTGTGCTTATAGTTACAATTCATATGTCATGAGATCTGGCTCTTTAAAGGTCACCGCTTGATTGAATCCTTTGCTCTGCATCATTACCAGTTGTTACATCCAAGTCCACTTAATTGAGCTCCAATGCGCTCACATATCTGTCTAATCTTACAGACAATACCAGTTCAGATAGACTCAAATCCCCGTCATGAAAGGGCTTGTGTAATTAACACATGATACTTGGGCAACAGGACCTTGTGGAAATGAAGAGGCATTTTGCCCTCATTTTCATTTACGTGATATGTTAAAAAACGCCACAAAGATGACTGAAAATCCCTCAATTCTCTGCTAGTGCAAATTCTACTTCTAACAGTACCTGAGGTTTATAGCAGGATGGAGGGGGTTTGGTTAGTTTACCCATCTTCATAAAGCTCCTCTCATTGGCAAGTCGCATTACCAAGCGTAGACTCCAGTCTCCCACAGAGATAAGAACCAAAATAGGCCGTTTATGTGAGACAGAGAGTGAAAGAGGGAGAGTGTTCCAGGTGCATACTGAGGAGCACTCTTCTATATAGGTCAGGGTCGTATGAGGGAAACAGTGGGGAGCCAAAGGTATGACTCCCCTACCAGCGCATTCTTACCGAGCAATGGCTGGTGGTTGTGTCTTTGTGTCTTCCACAACACACGCACAATCAGGATTAGTGTATTTTTTTATGGTCTTGATGATTTGTGGACATATGTGCTATGGTAAGGAAAAAACTGGAAAAATTCCCATAAATGCATAAGTTGTGCAAGAGGGCAAACACGCTCTAGTACATTCTACCACATAAGATTTGCTGTGTTGTCCACTTTAAAACAGTGTTACGCCAGTCCTTCGCTGCACTGTTTGATCTCCTTGAAGCAACTCAACTTTGTGGTGTAACTTACCATACAGTTTTCACGTGACGAGGGATTATGATCAAAAGCATTGTTCATCGTTGAATTATTCATTAACCATTTACAGAGTACACACAGCTTATGCTGATCAGCCAGTTACGAGGAGTGACGGTTGCATGTCTTTCTAGAGAGGCCACCTGGCATTTAAAAACAGTTTTTATACCACTACTATTACTACTACTACTACTACTACTACTACTACTAATAATAATAATAAAAACCTTTCTTTATATTTCTTTGAAAAACCTCTCAATAGGTTAAACTAGGAAGTTTGTTTCTATACAGTCGCTGAGGAAATGTATTCACACAGCAGACTGGCCCAACACCATATCAGGGGAGACAGATTAACATTCCTTCCCCGACACAGGGCTGGAGGTTGGGCTGCATGTGACTGACTCCATCCCAGTGTCCTAATGTGGGGGGTCCATCATTTTTTATCCCCCTGACTATCTTGGCAGCTTGAGAAAGAGATCCACAAATTGAGTTCTGGTAGGAATTTCCTGTTTAAATCCACATCAGCACGCACAACACAAATATACAAACACTCTGGTAGGGCATGTTTTTTACTAATCAATCAGAACGGCATGGCAGAACTAGCATACCTCATGAATGATACAGAAAAAAAACAGGGATTCCGTAATGCTTTCAAGTCCATACACTTGTTTACTGTATGTATGTGTGCATACGTGTGTAAATCTTTGCTGACGTGCCTTTGCAACAAAAAAAAGAAGGAAACAATGATAGTAAATCAAAGAAGTGGCAAGTGTGAATCGAATGTAACGCAACCCCTAAATATCTGGTTTCAAACACACAAAATGTAACTTTCCAAACCTTCTCTACCTCGTTTCCCTCTCATAAGCATAAGCTGTGGGGAGGCAGGGGGTAGAAGGTTGATGAGGGTCCTGGGGATCCCAGCAGGTCTAAAGCTGATTACACATTCAAGGGAGGCATTCCGTCTTCCGGCAACTGGGCATTGATCTGTGTTGCGGAGGCTTTTAGCCCAGCGGTGTGCTCGCCTCCATCCTCGAAGCCTCAGCCTGGCCTCATAGCTGATGGCGGCTGACATTTCACTGCTCCCCCGCACTGGCCAATTAAGGACTGGTAAATGTGAGAAAAGGGGAAAACAGGCTCACGTGTAAACCTCTCACATTTAACTTACTTTCTCTCACGCCTGAAGTGGACAGGGTGGGGGCAACCGTTTTACACACAGGCCCAAGATGTATGGTGTGCATCAACGTGTGGGAAAATTCTCAAGAAGTTTAAATAATATATACCTGATCATCTCAGATTTAGTTTGTTTTAAATGTAATAATTCAGTTTTTGCAGGTTGATACTTATTTTAAGACTGGTGTCACCGTTACCCTATGATGTCCATAACCTAGGCCCATCAGGAACTATACCTAACCAGAGAGTCTGCATGGGCTTTACTACATACATTGTAGTCTTAAAGGCTGTGAAAATAAATAAATAGCAGTTGCTGTTGGGTTGTCACGATAAGAAAAATGGTTGGCCACAAAAAAAAGGCACAGAGATTTATGGTTGAAATATTATAAGAGGTTTTAGCGTCTGTTAACGTTTATTTAATAAATGTATTTATACAGATGACAGGTGTATAACCGACAGACTTGTGGGACGTTTCCACTGGTCGCGTGCAAATATTCACATCCCATTAATTTGCGACGGAGACTGCGCGATGCATTGAAGTTGAGGCGATGACAAAATACAGAAAATCTTTCGATACTATGCAAATGAAGGCGGAGTTCGCATCCTTACTACAGCCGATAGTTTTCCTAATCAGCCGGGTTTGATTCCCCCCCACGGTAATTATTGTATTGTTTGGTAATTTTACCCTCGATAATTCCAAAAGTCCCATAATGTATGATAATTTGAAAAATGTTTGTGACACTAAATATGAGTAGTATTAATCAGTCTAGACTATCTCATTTTAATTAATTTCCCGACCTGACAAGGCCATGGAAGTGAGGGAGTACATGCATCGACTACAACTCGCTAGCTGGACAACGTAGCCGCCATGAGTAGTGCCACAAACAGGACCCATTTAACGGTTCGGTTCGTTACGTATCGGAACGGATATTTTTGCTGTTTGTGAGAAAAAGGTAAACCAAACTAGCTTAAGCCCCATCTGGGGTAACAAGGTTGAGATGGTCAAACTCAGCTGATAACGTAAACAGGAAACACCTAAAAAGGGCATAACAGATAAA
>JAVQIZ010229397.1:0-15000 GCA_036023535.2 Galaxias brevipinnis | reverse complement strand
CGTCGATTTTAGGATTACACTTAAATAATGGACGGAGACTCAGATCCTATAATAATAATAATGATACATTTCATTTATGGACGCGTTTCAGGACACATAAGCTCACCTTTCAACAGTTTATACATTATCAGATTTAAGAAATAAAACCAGATACAAACTAACAAACTAAAATAGTTGGCACTTAACAATAATAGAAGTTGTAATAAATGGTGTAGGGCCGGGAACATCACAGAGTAAATGGGAACAGGACACGCAATACATCCCAGTGAGTATAGACAGAGAGAAACAGCAGGACATACAGTACATCCCAGTGAGCATGGACAGAGAGAAACAGCAGGACACATCTGATCATCCGTTATGAATTACGGTTTACCATTCCGACGTCTGCAGGTCCAGTGTGTTTCTGTAGTATCCTGCTGAGCCGTACATCTCTCTTAGCTGGAGAGCCAGATGTGTGAGACTGTTAGATGGATATCTGGTGGGGACAGCCAAGAAAGGGTTCCCATAGAAAGCACTCGACTGGCTAAAAGATCCGCCAAGTCAGCACGTACACACACCCACACACATTTCCATGCTCAATGTGCACACAAGCGTACTTCTCTGTCTCTATCACTCAAACAACCCCACAAAAACACCAAGTTCAACCAGGTCACGGTGAATAAAAACGCTGTGACGCCCTTGCCCTCTTTTGGGAGCGGAGGCCTCGTTTACGGGGACCAGGGGGTTTCCTGAGCATATGCGGCGGTGTTCACCGAACCCAGGGGATACTGTTGGGTTACAGGGAGCTCCGTATCTCAGCGTCCTGCCATAGTAAGCCACCAGAGGTGCCTTCTCAAGTTAACAGATCACTCACTGCCCTACCTATGAGCCCCATATGTCAACGCTAGGTGCTACGACCAATTATACACATCCTTTCTCATGTGTCTATAGCAGCATGGCGACATTTAGCCCTCTTTGTTCAACAGAAATGCAAATATAGCAAAAATGATCTCCTTTTTGTGGCTGTAAGTGAGAAGTAAGGGGGAAGTCAGAGGCAGACAGAGAGACAGATGTATAGACCTAGTTTCTGTTAATACCCCCCCCCCCCCTCCACCCACACCCCACCTCCGCCCCACCCCTCATCTGCCTGCCATATTTTCAAACTAAAACACACCATTGAAGCAGTAACAAGGCAGGCCTTGTCTAACGCTATAAGCTCATATGGACAGCCAGCCGGAAAGCCACTGTATGTGTGTGTGTGTGTACGCCACTCAGTATGCAGGGTGCTGGGCCGTGGCCCGTCCAGGTTAAAATAATAAGCTGCTTCTCAGCAGTGAGCCTGAAGGCTGCTACCTTCCCCCACTTACTATCTCGCCTTCTTTTTCTTTCTCTATTTCTCTTTTTTCTTCCTCTCTCTCTCTCTCTCTCTCATTATCTCCACATTTGGCCCCACTGCACTCCAATATGGACACACGTATACTCAAACATGAACATATACAGTATATATATATATATATATATATATATTGCCAAATACACTTACACACACACACACACACACACACACACACACACACACACACAAACAACGTATGACGACTACAGCATCAGTGAGCAGCTCGTTTAGAGACAAAACCTAGATCCTTTGGCCCGCTCGCCCCCTGCACGCCTTAGCGCACATCCATATGTTGCCGCTGACATGTGACTGTGACAGAGTGGAGCTGACAGATGGAGGAAAATGAAGTCCTAATGAGAAGGATGAGTAAGTCTGACTGTCTCAGCCGCCTCAGCGGAGACACGGGTCTGGAGGACGCTGTCTCTTCCAACCCCAAACCTTCCGACCTAGCATTCAGTGGGAAACACTCAAATGATGAGCTGCATGGCCTGCCATATGAGGAAACCATTGGGACGGTCTCCTTACACCGGCTTGGCACTGAAACCGATCGAGTATGAATCAAAGTGTTGATGAAACAATATGAACATAGATAGCATGCCGTGGTGACTATTTGTGGCATAATGCTGACATCTATGCCTGAACCTCTGGCACTAACAATTAAGCAGAGACCAGGGTGAGGGCAAAAGTATCAACCTTTGTTTACCTATTTCTCAAACACACTCCATTGTGCACATTCAGACACAGCGAGACTCAGAAATGTAAAAATGAAATCCAAAGGTGTATGGTGGCACTCACCAATTTAAAAAAGGACAGGGGCAGTACCTCAATTTCACCAATGTATTCTGCCCATCAAACAAAACACAACGTTTAGGCCTTAGTGGGACTTCATCAGAGTATAAAAATGAGTTGGGGCAACTGGTCTCTCCAAAGAAACAGAAAAGGCAAGTTGCATTAGGATTTTACCCGGCAGCAATGCGGTCTATTTCAAATCACAGAGGCAAGGCTCTGCAGGCCAGCGGAAAGTTGATATTTTACAAAAGGCATGTTTGGTGCTGGTTGTCTCTCCCTTTCTCTCTCTTTTTTTTCTCTCTCTCCCTCTTTATTTCTCTCTCCCCTCCCTCTCTCTTTCTCTCTATCTATTGAACCTCACCTGCTCATTCGGACTCCTTTTAGACTGTTCTCTCCCTCTACTTGCTCTCTCTCTCTCTCTCTCTCTCTCTGTCTCTCTCCCTCTCTCTCTCTCTCTCTCTCTCTCTCTCTCTCTCTCTCTCTCTCTTCCTCCTTCATCCGGCTTCACTGTTACTGTTCACACTCCCCTCTGGGTCTGAATGAGGAAGCCCATTCATGAGAGTGGCTACAGCTGCACACCTGGTGACACAGGCTGGAGCCTGCCTCGTATATCGCTCTCCTCTCTCTCTCTCTCTCTCTCTCTCTCTCTCTCTCTCGCTCGCTTTCTCTCCTTTCGTTGAACTTCTCTCTTTTGTGTCTACTATCCTTCCTCTGGCTTTCTGTCCTTCATTTTGTATGCCCTACGCACTCTTTCTTTTACTCTGCATGTGCTTCTCTGCTTGATCTGTGTCTCACTCTCTCCTTCCCACCCCCCTCCCCTTGCTTTCCCGGGGAGCATGTATTGGTGGGGATGTTTGCTGAGTCCCTGGTCTTTGGGGTATTAAAATGAATGAGGTTTGGCAGCGGGCTGCACAGTCATAACGTCGAAGATACACATTCCACAGACCCTCTCCTCTAGCGAGCGAGCCAGGTCGCTCACGCAACCTAAATATGGATGGACAAATGTGTGAGCGTTTGTTCGTCTGTGTGTGTGCAATTTTAGTGTATGCAAATGAAATACACGTACGCAAACACAAGGTATAATTGAGAACCATCGCTCTATGTCCAGCTCTTTCTCAAGCATAGCCAACACTTTTCCTTAACACAGGCTCATCAACAACGGCCCATTTCAAGTGCAATACAACTAAAGGGATCAATTCTCTTCTTTCTTGGGTGAAGCAAGGATTTACAGCCTGATTTGGCTAACCTATGAGCGTTTCTGAGTTAGCTTACAGGGGTAAGACAGAGAGGTTCAGCCTACTTAGCCCAGAGGAGAGACACAGCTCCTGGCCCCTGATGAGCGTTAGCAGCACACGGTGCCAGTCAGAGAGCTGGGTCTCACTGGGACATGCATTTACGTCAATAAGAGAATATGGGCTTCCCTCAAATAGCACTCGGCATACTCTTTTCTCCTTGAAACTCAACTTAGCAGCCCTCTCTCTCTCTCTCTCTTTCTCTCTATGTCTCTCTCTCTCTTTCTCTCTCTCTCTCTCTCTCTCTCTCTCTCTCTCCCTGCGTGACACAGATAGATAATGGACATGTTACGCAACGGAATTCTAACCTCAATGCTCGGATCCTAAACTTTAAGATATCAACTTCTAATTATCTAACCCTGATAGATATGTCATAAGGAGTTGCATCTTTGAGTTGAACGGACTTACAGATTGTATAGTATGTCAGTTTAATTTGTGAATGGTCCACAAAGACTACAAGCATCCAACCAGTAGCAAACCATATTTCCCCAAAAATAACTCAAATTTCAACCCCCATACCCAATAACCTTTCTTTAAACACAAACATTGTATTACAACCATGTAAAACTCACTGTTTCTGCATGAACCTTATCTTGAAACCTAAGACATCTACAAGTAAATCCCAGAAATGCATAAAAACAATCCTGTCATAGCAAAAGCATTTAGCAGCGATTTGTTCCAGTAATGCTGCACAGCAGGCCAACATGTCACACATGGACTGACTGAATGTGAGTCCTCCTACTAGAAGCAGAGACTAGTTTAGACCCTGTGCTGTGCTACCACAACTTCCAGTGAAGCAATAACATTGGCTTGGCCGACTGTTCTAGGTCATAAATACTGCAGAATGACAGCTTTATGAAAGTCTCTGAGGTTGAACAGCACTCTCATGAGAGACTCATATAGGCTCTATAGGTATGTGTGTATTTGCGTGTTAGTGTTTTTCTTTGCACACGTGTACTGTGCACGCATTGATGCATACCCCGGCCTCAAATACAGTGTTGAGTAAAATACTAGAACAATGCCAATTTTTGTAAAGACAAAAGGCATATGCAAAACTGTTTTGATACCATTTGAGTCGGATGTATGAGTGAATTGAATGTTTTAAATATACAAATATATGTTTTTATTTTATCAAGCTATATTCACGTAACTCAGTTAATGTACAACATATGCAATTTGATTGTCTAAGTGATAGGTTGCTTTGTGACATATACCCTGACTTCAGCAAGGATGTTGTTTTTCAGTACCCTTTCAATAAGTCCTGATCTTGCCATACCTCTCTGTTTTCTTTACCTGACTTGCCTGTTCACTCTATGTGCTTACGAAACACACTCCAAGAAAAAGGCCAGTGTATGACACGCGGTGCCTACAGAGTCTGACCAATAGCAAGGCCTCTTGAGTGCCAACGCTCTGTATCCAAGCGCTGGAAGAGGGGGAACACTCCAATTTGTCAGAACGCCCGTCTCTTTCTGCTGACAGTGGCGAAAGGAATGGATAATGGACCTGATATAATAGCACTATCTACTACTACCAACTCTAACACACTGCCAAAGCTACCCAAAAATGGACTAATATGTTTCTGGAAGAAAGGGCACTTTCAATGGAAAGTTAGTACTGAAAATCAATGCCTGGTTCAAGGAAACCCAACTAGCTAAAAACAGAGTTCTGTCAAGGACCTGCGGCATAAGTGCAATGCTACAGCCACAAAACGCTGTTACTATTGACTGTAACACAAGATGGAACCAAGGTCAGCACGCTTCTGTCGTCTTCTTTTTGTTTTATCACTGTCTATCACTAGAGGGCATGAGCACAATGGAAGTCCCCATTAATGAGTGCTGTTGGGGAAGTGATCGAAAACAAACTGCAGAACAGAGTTCATCCCATTCAGGGGACCTGTCTGGTCGTGTCTGCAGACTTCCTTGTATTGCTTGGTCAGAAGAGTATGTCTAGTGTGTAAACATAAAAAGTAGGCTAAAACATCAGATTGTGACATAAAGCGGTCTGCTTGTAAAACTATAAAAGAAAATAGATCCAGTCAGATAATATAGTAACAGCATAACAACAGTCTTCTTTTCTGCCGTTGCTTACAAGACGGAAACTTAACATCGCAGCCAAGTTAAACTATTCTCTGCATGTAGATGTGATGGAATGCATCAAAGACTCAGCAGGGGGTATGCACTGGTTGTATCATGAAAGCTGTACTTTTTTCAGTGTCACATCAATGACCACATTATGAACTAACGTTCCCATGAGCACTCTCTCCCTAGATCTTCTTCGGGGCTGAAGTACCAGTCCCCTGAGCCCAGTGGGGGAACAAAACACATCTTCCCAACACAGCTTGCAAAGTACGGCCAGCCTACCAGGGGAGGCAATCCCACGTAGAAGTCCATTTGAAACTCTTTAACAGTTTCAGGCTATTGCTCCTACTCATAGGTCTAAATATAAATCACAATACAATAAATATTATATCCTAAATATTATAGTAAGACTTAGCAATTTGGTTCAAATAGAGTACGTTTATTATGTACGTTCAATATTAAGCACATCATAATCATACTTTTTTCACGTACACCATAAATAGAAAAAAATTAAAATATATATTTTATATGTACAGAATACTATTAAGAACACAATATTGGTATGAGAAGAGATGAACCGCTAGGCCTTCAGGCAAGGTGAACAGATGCACTTAGGACCACGTCAAAACACAGCAGCACACTGCTAATCTGAGGTCCTAAATGCCATGTGTGCAAAGTGTTGACCTTTAGCAATCTCGACTGGGGCCGGCTTACTCCAGGTCAACCTGGCTATGGTTGACTCCCTGACTGTTGGCTGTACATTTAGCCATTCTCCACAGTCTCCTGTGCTTACTGCATCTGAAGGACAAAACCGTGTCTCATGTACTGTATGGGCCTGGTGTCTCTGACAGCCTGCAGTCTACTGTACTATATTTCAGCATGTTGGCAACATAGACTGCCGGAAAGGTATACTTGCTTATCAGTAACACAAACACAGTTAGCCACAGCTTGTGACCAATTTCCAAAATAAAAGTGCTGTGCCTACAGGCCAAAGCCTAATTACAACAGCATTGATAGAAATAAGCGCCAACCTCATTAGTCGTAACCTTACAATAGGAAAATAGAAAATAGAAAAATTGCCCACTGTAGACAAAACTAAATATAGCTGCGATGGCAGCCATAACCATGACTTTGACTATGCTATGGCACTTTACGACACCTTCTGATGGAGTCACAATGGACAGTTTGGCGACAAGATAGCACTATGAAACAACACTGCTATTGGTCATGACATGTTATAGTTTCACGGTATCGATTAACATATTCTGTTAGCTAAGCTTTGTCAATGTTAATAATTGTAAAATGTGTAACTGAATGCTTCAAAACCTCATAGCATGACTCTAGATGTCCAGCCATGTCTCTGCAAACCACAGATTTTGCCTCACAATTCAAGCTAGCAAGAACATTTTAATAAATAAATCAATGCTGTGTTTTTGTGTAAGCTATAATATGTGAGCATAACAATCTGACATTCACTTGTAACTCTTTACATACCTGAAAACAAGTCATCCCGAAGAACAGAAGCCGATTCAACATGTAAAGCAAGGGAAAGATAAATTATTTAAGAATTAGGAGCACTTATATTAAATGAGCATCAATAGGAAAAATCTAATTATACAATAGGCAATTTATGTTTGAGTGATCATGTTTACATCACTTAAGGAACACATCCAAGTGGTGGCACATAGGGAAAACAAATATCTTACCGAACAATAAATTACAAATTATTACTTAACAAAGTAATATACCGTTAAGTAAACATATTTAGATTGTCTTGGATTTGACCATATGTAGCTAAGTTGTATTGTAATACTTAGAGTATAAACTGATAGCCTTTATCTCTGCCACAAAAAGCCACGTATTTTAATGCTTGCCGTGATCTGGTCTGGTGGGAAATTGACTACGGAGCACGGAAATTGTAAAATGTAACAGTGGTTTGAGTCTGATACATGCAGTACCTCCTTTTGACCAAACATTACTATTTGCCACATGTTGTCTTTACTCACCCATGCGGTCATGCCTATCAAGTTTCATGACTCTGATACAAAAAATTCATGAGATACAAATATGTGTGATTTGTAGCATCCTCTTAAGGGCCATATGGTTATGGCTTGACAGGCTGACCCTTTGTAGTGTTATTAATGATCACTATAATTTTTTACTTCTTACCAACAGCTTTTACAGATTTTTTTTTGCTTTTTCGTTTGAAGACATATCCACTTGCAATTCCATTTGTCCATGGTGGCCATGATGTTAAAGGTACAGGCTGTTCCTTACAAAATAAACATAGCTCTATTCAAATAGGTGCTGCATACCACATTTCGTGAGGATGGGTTAAACTGTCTAGGAAGAAATATGGTTTGACTTTCACAAAATCCAAAATGGCAGAAAATCCATCAGGGTGGACTTCATGGGTCCTAGAGGAAAATTTGTTCTTCATGATGACATGCACCCAATTTTAAGGTCTGTATATTACACGGGCTGCGGGGTGTGGCCTTTTAAAGTTTTCACCTTGGCTCCCTTGGCTTATTAGTACACCTGTATGGAAAGGTGTGGCCTAAGATACATCTCTGTATGACAAAGTATCTTACATTAATTTGCACAAACGTGTAATAATATTATAATTATTATAATTATAATTTGTATTATTCATTGTAATAATATAAAACTAATAATAATAATAATAATAATAATAATAGTTATTATTATTATTATTATAATAATGTCCGAGAACAAAAACAATAGGTCTCCCTAATAATAGAACTAATAATATATGACCCCTAACAATATTGTCTACGAACAAAAACAATAGGTTATGCAGTTACACTGCATAGACTCATAATAATAATAATGTCCGAGAACAAAATCAATAGGTTTCTATGCAGTTACCCCTTATTAAAGTGCAATATCCAATAAGAACGCGTGTTGGATAGCATTTTGTATTGCAAGGCCTTGCAGCAGACTTAATTCAATCAATGTTTATATTCATTAACAGAGGGAAACGGTTTTCATAGTGAAAATATCATTATTATGCTATTTGTAATAATTATAGTCATGTTTTTCAATCGTAGGCTAAAAATAACATTGAATACTAAGGCACTGCGTAAACCTGTAACAATGCGTGAAATTTCTTTACCAACCAGATATGCTTAATTAGCATACTTACAATGTGAATACAACATATTTCTAACGTAACTTTATTCTACCAAGTTGAAAAACTCTGACCTGGTCCCGTGGAATGCACGGCAGCGAAGTCCTGCGATGGGACTTGCTGTTTGTGTGACTGGTAGTAGCCATGTCGGAGGAGACCACAGAGCTGGACCTCCTTCGCCGTTTGAAGACCGGGATATCCTCCTCCTTCGCCCCGGTCACTGAGCCACAGCACCCCGTCCCGTTAGACCCTGAGGCCGGCAAGAGCCGGTCAGCATACCTAGCAAGCAAAACCCCCAGAAATCCCGCCAGGTAGGCCAGGTATGGTCTCCAGCTGGCCCGAACTTTATTCAGTGAGATAAATGATATAGTCCTAATGATGCTGATTAAAACAAGTAATAGGACTCCCTGTCCGAGCTTGACCACCATGAGAGCCCCGGTGGCCAGGCAGGCAAGAACCACTACAGTGGCCGTGAAAGACAGCAGCTGCTCCTCCGCGCCGTTCAAGAGAGACTGCGCTGCGGCTTCGCCCAAGTGACACACAACCAGCAAAAACACCGCCTTCCTGATCAGGACCCCACAGCGAATGAAATATAGTCCAACCCAGAAAAAGGCACCAACGAGTGTGAAAATGGGAAAAACAAGATACCAAGCGTTTAAAATCAGGTCCAAAGCGCAGCTCGCCACAAAATGAAAAGGAGAGTCGGGCTCGCCGCTGTTTTTGCTGCCGCTGCTGCTGTTGTGCTGCTGTCCCACATCCCAGTCAACCAATCTGACCAACAGAGCGAGGATAACCGAGACAGACCCAACACAGACAACAGATAAGACTCCCCGGGAACTCCATGCCTCTGCAAGTCTCACCCACAACTGGTAGTGTGCGTCCTGATACAGAGGGGTGACACATGTTTCCACATAGCCGTTGCGCTCCACCGCCCGGGGGTATTTTTCATGAGCGCTCCTTTCTGACTCTCCTGCCATCGCCATCACTCAAGCGGAATGCTATAAATATATTTAGTCTGTTTAGATTTGTTAAACTTTCAGTCCATTTTCATACCACGTTTGATTCCAATAAGAGCGACCCTTCACTAGTGGGTGCATGCATTCATTTAATAATGCCTTTCAAAACAACATAAATAAAGCTTCATCAACAAACGCTTATTAGCGACAAAATCAACGAGAAAGTCTCAAAGAAACTAAGTTTATACTTTCCAAAGTCCTGACGAAAACGTATAGAGTAAAACCCTTTTCCCTTTCATTCTGCCCTGTGTTTTGAGCAGCCTCTAATAATCAGGCAATGAACCAGAAAAGCAACTCCTGCGTTTCACACATCTAGGCCACTGCCTCTCCTTTCTGGGAGTCTCTCGCTCCCTCCCTCATCCTACTAGACACTATCCCTCTTTGTGTCGCCCGATCTGTCTCTCCGGTAATATATCCCTCACGTTTCAACTATTCCCAGTTTTTGGTCCGTTTTTTTTTCTCCAGCGGATAGCGACATGATCTCCGTCTCACACTGCGCGGCCGTAACCATATTTGCATGAATATTTGTTTGTATTTTTTTTCAAAGATGAGATAGCCTATATGGTGGTGTTATAAGGCGTCTTAAACGGATCGGAATAAAGCTTGATGCAGGTCTCTACCAATACATTGCAATATAAGCAGTCTACTAATGTTGAGGATAAGCTACTGCTGGATGCTCAAGATATACAAATAAAATAAAGATTTAGGATAGCTGCGTGCACCGCCTTCCTTTGGCCAAAATAGCAATTTCTTTGGACATGTTTTAATAAGAAGAAATTTAAGAACATGTCACTGGTTGGAGTTAATGAACTTTAGGTTTTATGAGCTTACTTTTATTGAGCACTAAACAAAAAAAAAGTTATATACTTTTTAAATTTGTAGGCTTAGCAAAACTATAGTAATATGTTAGCATTTCATAGGTCTTACTTTGTTTACTTTTTTACTGAAGATGTCCCTTCTTGAGAACGTTTTATACATTTTTTATTTTTTTTGTTCCAGCTTGACATGCTATTGTTTGGCCAGTTTGGTTGGTTCATGGGGCTGAAGTATAGCAATTATGCTTGAATTATCTATATCTATCTATCTATAAGTCAGGTCATCGGTTAGACATTTGTTTCTATGTTTTGTATTACAAAAATGTACTGTAATTGAAAAATATTCTAAACATTTCCTAAAATCTGATGTGAACTAATCAATTCACCTGTTCAAAGGTGCACAGACTCCTACGTCATATTTAATATCTTAGCCTGTGATTTGCATTGTTCACATTGAGAGGCTACTTCCAAGGATTTACCTATGGCTGTGCTTGGGCTTTGTAAAATTTAGTATTTTCTGCTTTTGCATAATTCAATAATATTTTTGCATACCCAAACACACTGACCCAAACCTTCTTCCTTAAAGGTAATACTGTATCACAATACTATGGTTTCATAAATTTTTCTGTTCACCCCTGAAAGCACATCATCAAATGTGGACGGATTCTATACGGGAACATGGCCAACTATGAATGTGGGAGAAGAGAGGACTCAAGTGCAGAGTGACAGATATCTTTAAGTGAGTGAATTCACAAACTAAGGTTTTGAAGCAGGTTTGGTGAGTATGCAGATTTGTTATTTCACTTGATGCAAAATGCACTGTTAGACTACATCTATTCAATAATGGAACTGCAGGATAAGAAAACAGTCTTAAACAGGCTTAAATAGGGAAAATAAACCAACAGGTGCAAACAATAAGGGTGATTAGGAGTGCTACTGCTGTGTGTTTGGCTGTGCCCTGGTGGTGGCAGGTGCTGAGGACCCATGTTACAACCGTGACCGAATGCTAGCCTATCAGCACCAGCACAATTCTTGTGTTGGCGTAATACAGACAGCATGACAACGTTCCTTAGACTTTTGGCGTGCACTGCCCGTTTGCTAAATCCAGGCACATTCCTGTTTTAATTTATTTGGAATATTCTGGTGGGGCAACCAATTTTCTACTCTGAGCAATATGTAGCAGTCAACAGGTCATCAACTGAAATTGAGATACATACAGGGACCAGAAGGGCAGATCATTAATAATTGATTTAAATTGAAATGATTTGATCAGGTTTGCCAGTTACTCATAAAGAAATATTAGATACATATTTTTTATATTACTTGTGATTGGGGGGGTAGCCTCAAATGCTATTTAAACAGTAGCCTAATTGATTGATAAACTTTCTGAAAGAAATAATAAGGACAATTCCATCCTGGTAAAGAAAAATTTGCCAAACTCGTACCTTTCCTTAGAGTGTTCCAACTGGTAGTACTGATCAAGGTTGCAGCCACCTCATTGCAGAAAACGACATTGGTGTTTTGCTGTCATATTTTCCTTTTGAACAGAAACATTTTAAAATCTTTATATGGATATAAAGACAAGCAGAATGATAAGGATTATGAATAATAAAGTAGCCACGTTGACCTTAATAATAACCTAATAATAACCCAATAAGTTTACATCTACTAGTACTTTATGGACCCAAATATTATATTTCTGGAAACTGACCTACTTCTGGAGGGGACACGTCCCCATAACTGCAAAATGATCAAAAGAAATCTCATGTTTTCAAAACATTGATGGTTAATTTTCTAGACCTATGAAATAAGAGTGATTCCTAATAATAACAGAGTTTAATTAAGAGCTCCTAATGAGTTCAGTCATGGTTGACTTGGTTTCCGGTCTCTGATAGGGGGCCTGACCTGGGTGTGCACCCTGGGTGCACTCAGTCAGAGACACAGGGGAATGTGTGTGTGCGTGTGGAGGTGTGTGGGGTCTCTTCTTGCATGCGTGCGTTTGTGACGGAGACATATAGGGAGAACAATGAAGAAACATATTTTGAGGCGAGGCACTTAAAACAACATATAGTCACACACAGCGCAGATCGTGAACAACCATCACAGAGATTTATCTGTGAAAGAGAGATGGCTCTTCTAAAGTGTATTCATGTCTATCTCTCCGATATTGAATGAGGGGAAATAAGCAGATTAAGAGATATGGTGATTCATTTCACTCATTCAAGCCGTAAGTTAGGAAAGCTCACAGAGATACAAATGAGTGTGATTGAAATAGATAGGGCAATAAGGGAAAGAGTCCACTCTCCTGCCCTTATCACTCCTTACCCCTCCCATCCTCTTCACCCTCGCCTCTCCTCTGCTCTCAGCTCACTGAGCATGAATGTTTAGATGGCTGTATTTAGCAGCAGGAGAAAAGCCTTGAGTACAAACTGCTTCAATTAAAACCACCCTCTGGACTCCTGGGGTAATCAGGCAACTCAAGAACACACAGCCCCCCCCCCCCACACACACACATACACACACACACCATGAGTACACAGACACATCCACATGAGCATGGACATGTGGGCGTGCACACATATATGGACAAGGACACGCATACACACACACACAGTACATGCACAGACTGCAGCTTTAAGGACTGATTAATATTCCACATATCAGTATTTGTCCGGTTTTTTGTTCACAGCGTAAGTAGAGATATTTTTCATGTCGTTTTCTCCGTGGAAGCTTTAGGCTATGGCAATAACGAGTTGTTTGTCTGCCACACTCAGCTTTGACTGCCCTGCTCTTTGATTACTTAGCTACCACGTCACACAAGGCACTTCTGCTGTTTGGTTGTTTTAGACTGCATACCTGTTGCTATAATCTTTTCCAATAATACCACATGAAACTGTTTGTCATGTTGTGTGACACACTAGGGTTGTGAGACCTCGTCGGCTGGCTGTTTGGTCAACGGCTGCCAGGAAAAACAGCTAGACTGCCCCCTGAAGGAGAGAGGCCTGGCAATGCTGCTGATTATGTGTGTTTATGTGTTTTAGTATGTGAGTTTGTGTGTGTGTGTGTCTGAGTATTTTAAAGAGCAATTTGTGAGTGTATGTGTGCATCTGGATTAAGTTGGTGATTGTGTGTGTGTGTGTGTGTGTGTGTGTGTGTGTGTGAAAGAGAGAGAGTCAGAGAGCTAGAGCGTGCTTCCTCCTTCTCTGAGAAAGGCCATGTCTCCAGGGGCTGCTCAGGGCTGAGATGACTGCACTCTAACATCCGGTTGTTGGCGCTCCATGTTTTGCTAGACACCAGGAATGTTGTTGAAGGTGCTGCTCTGACGCTGCTCTCTCCCACCCGCTTAACGTGGTGCTCTCTAAGGAATCCATTTTAGGACTTAAACCAATGAGGTCTTGTGAGATTCCCTACTCTGGCTGGTCAAACTCTTTGTTTCTTCACATGGCTCAAGGACTAAAAATCCTTGAAAGTTGAGTTATTTTGTTCATTTAAGCCTTGATTTTCTATTGCCAAGCCGAGAACATGCTGCGGATTTGCTCAAACAAGATACTCTTTTCTAAGCTATTATTTTTCCAAGCTGGATAACATTGTCATTGCAGAGAAACCCTTGTGGTCTCACCAGTCCCGAGCTACTATCTGTGCTGTGGATGAAGCTGCAAATGCCAGACAAGATGATAATGACTGGATTCTGAGGTTAGCATCATCCGCCTGAAGCTTCTCCTAGCCGTCTACAGTCCATTAGCGAGACTTAATTCAATAACAGGTCCTCCTGATCTCCATTAAGGACTCATTCTAATGAGTATGTTAACGAGAGGTCCCTCCTTCCAAATGGATCTGCTCATCTGCTCCCATTCAGAAACACATGCACACAGATACACAGGGATCAACATGCTTAGACTCACACATGCATATAAACACATACACACACACACACACACACACACACAACACGCACACACACACAGAAACATACACACTAGCACATGCCCACTCAAACACATACTAAATAGCACACACACACGGACAAATGACAATCAGGGGTGAGAGAGAGAGAGTTAGTGACTGAGTGAGTGGGTGAGAGAGTGCAAGGAGAAAGGAAAGAGTGAGACTGTGTTCATAGAGTTCATGCATATGTGCAAGAGGAGCTTTGGTACTCAAAACAAAGGAGATATAGTATTTCCATATTTCCATATTTACCTGCATGACTACGGGTTTCTGTACGCTTCATGCAAATCTATAGCCAGAAGATGAAAGAACCACCATGAGCAGCAGATCTGACTATCTAATTTGACCACTGACTTCTGACTTTCTGTTCTTCACTTCTCTGTTGGTTCTCTCTCTTCCTCCCTCTCCCTCCCTCCCCCTCCCCCTCTCTCTCTCTCTCTCTCTCTCTCCCTCTCTCTCTCCCTACCTCTCCCTCTCTCTCTCTCTCCCCCCTCTCTCTCTCTCCCTCTCTCTCTCCCTACCTCTCCCTCTCTCTCTCT
>JAVQIZ010229366.1:0-19005 GCA_036023535.2 Galaxias brevipinnis | reverse complement strand
ATGGGCATCTCTTCCTGATTTAGTGATGCACTTCCTTGTTCCATAAAGCAATTTGTCCCAGTTTTGCAGGAGATTGTGCCAAGGGGCAGATAAAATTTAATTTTTTAATTCTCCCATTGACATTACAATGTGCTATCAGAAGAAATGTATTGATCATTCGTTAATATAAAAAGGTTATATAGTTGCTTTAAACTGATTATTGAGGCAACAATCACTGAAACCACATCTCTAAAAACTAAAAGCTCTTGTGTTTTGTTTGGAAACCACAGTCATTCAAAATGCCACACTCATTCACCAATTGCTTACACCCAGTCCTGATGTGTGTAAAGGCTTATCGATAATTTATTCGCTTCTAAATCAGCGCTTGAGCACTGTACATAGGTCTCAGGTTAGCTCTTTTTGGTCAAACTCGAATAGAAGACGGGATGTAGCCTTATGTCTTAACTTTTTAAAAAAAAATTATTTTACGCAACGAGTCAATACGTGTATCGTTTACTGTATTTGCTTTGTCTGTCATGATGCATACTGAAGTAAATTAGATATTTTGCATTGCATACATATATTTGGGTACAAACAAGTATGGGAGAGTACTACTGTATGCCAAACCTTTACAACTGACTGCTGTGCACTAAAAACTGAAAATGGAAAGTATTTTTCATTTATCAAATCAGTGCGTAGAAGCTGCTTCATGTGCTTATTTATTTGATGGGCAGTGCGTATAATTTTCCAGGAAAAAAAATGTTTTGTGAGTGTAAACATGGTATCTATTCAAGTGTTGTGATGTGTGATTTTTGTTATGTGTAGAGTTTTTAGAAAATGAGCCATAGTTTCAGAAATTAGGGTCAAGCTATTCGAAACATCTGTAAATACCATACTGCTACAGTAAATATTTGCACACAACTCAACCCATCTATTGTTTTGGGTTAATGGCTTACAACAGTGTAAATGTTTAATGCCACAGTCCTCAGTTACATAGTTAATTTTGGTTGCCTGACACATAACCACTATACCTAGAGACACATCAGGTCATTAAAAAATATTTGAAGCGATCTGTACTGTCCTTACTTGGCTCCCCCTTTATTCTTACACAGGTTCAATTGTGTAAACAAAAGTGCATTACCCCACAACAGGCTAATTTTCTCACTTTACTGTTAATGCGTTTGGCAAGAAAAATATTCCATTTCCTGTAATGAGATACACAAATAAATCTGGCTATGGATGGATAATGGATGTGTGTGTACAAGGGTGCTTGTGTACGTGTGCTTTTCTGTGTGTGTGCATGCGTGTGTGTGTGTGTGTGTGTGTGTGTGTGTGTATTGTGTTGTGTTTGTGTATGTGGGTTTGAAGAAGGGGGGCCGGGTGGTGGGAGAAGCATCGAGGCGCATTCTCCAAGTGCTGGTATAATTGGTATCGCTGCTTGCAGACATGCAAACCAATCTCTACACAGATATGGTGAAGCTTTCTCTCTCCTTTCCCCCCTTAAGGCTATTTCTTTTGTCTTTTAGATGGCTTGCATATCCAAGATAGAGGGTGGGAAAGGGGGAGGGAGGGGGAGGGATGCTAATTTGTGAATTAATAGCTTTTCTCTACAGAATTGTAAATTCTTTTAAATGTCACTATATTCAGTGCGCAAAGCGCCAGCTAAGGCAGTGCCACACGCAGTCATGCACGTACACGCACACCCTAACACACCTAATTTCTGATCATCTTCTATAGACCCTGCAAGTCTCTGTTAACCCCCACCCTCTGTCTCTGCCTCTGTATTTTCCTCTCTGTCTCTCTCTCTCTCTCTCTCTCTCTCTCTCTCTCTCTCTCTCTCTCTCTCTCTCTCTCTCTCTCTGTCTCTCGCTCTCACTCTTTCTCCCTTTCTCTCTCTCCACCCCTATCCCACCCTCTGTCGTACCCATCCAGTGTAACATGCTACTTTTAATTTGCAATAAGACATGTCAGGGGCAGATTAATGACTCTTATGGCACCTGTGTCCCTGAAGCTCGTCTTACGTAGACCCGGTGTACATAACGCGTGTCCCACTACATTTTCTCCGCAGCCCTCTAGTAATGGGGACCGTTCTTTCCCTCAAAGGGCAGCGGCTGACTTCAGCCTCAGCGGGCAGGAGAATACACAGCTTCTCTCAGTCACAAAAGAACGTAAACCACAGGCCAGAAACATTGCTATTGCTTTCAGTACGAATATTTTAACCTAATTTTTGGTTGTCAAATTAATTTCACCCCAATTATATCGTACAAGATATAAAAATATGACATTATATATTAAATATATATTAAAAACTATGTTAACGCTAGGTTCTCGTTGTTTATTCCTGTCCATCAAACAGAGTAGCAGGCAGGCAAACCCCTTTCATTACTTCTAACCACAGTAAGCTCAGCCAGCTCAGGTGGCCTTGGCCTATACTACAGTATATGTTGAATGGCAAAATAAACAAATTTCAAAAATCATTATGAACCAGTCCCAGTACTTTAGAACAAATGTGAATATTTAACATACATGGTAGCATTAAGTTAACATGACACAATGTGGCTAGAAGAATGGCGGTTCTGCATCTGACACGGTTGATGATCTTATGGAACTACATGCCATGTCAAGGAAAATCTGATTTGTTGCAGTCATTTCAGCAAGATTAGTTATAATCGCTCGGATTTGTCACCATGACAGTATCAGTCGTCATGGGGAAGTTATCATTTTGCATCTTCTACCCAATTAGGTCAGAAGAATAAGATGGCAGAAACAATAGTGGAGAACATGTTATGTCAGGTTGACCAAAAGAGAAGAGAAAGATTGCTAACATTTGAACTTACAATGTCCTATTTTCCTTCCATCCAAGTGGCTGCCACTCCAGTGCACTAAAGAGACGGAAACATAAAAGAAGCATGTGGCCTGTTTTGATGAGTGCTTTCTGATATTATCATTTTGAACTAAGAACAGCCATATCACACTCCCTTAGAAACACACACACACACACACACACACACACACACACAAAGAAAGACACAAATATAGAGCTTATACATGCACACACACACATGCATACACACAAACATAGCGACCTCAGCCCCCCTCACTGCTTCCCCCGGTCTGTTCCTACACCTGTTCAAGCCTACACCAGGGACATGTTAATTCACAGGCATTAAAAAGCCAATTGTTTGCAGAACCGATAATCTATTAGGCCTCAGGCAGTATGAGGTTGTGTGTGTGTGTGTGTGTATGTGTGTGTGTGTGTGTGTGTGTGTGTGCATTTATGTGCCCACTAAACTCGCTTGGTTTGGGAATGAGGAATTCTGGATTGGACTGGATAGGCTTCCACTTAATCTTGGCACATATCTACATCTGTTTTCCCGCCAGTCTGATGGTTGTGTGGGCAGTTGTTCTTGCATACTAATTCTAATGAACACTTTCAAATTATTGAACACTGTGTAGTGGAAATTGAAAGGTTAAAAATATAAGGAACATTTTTTTTATGGACAGGAAATATAACTAATAAAATGTGTTGTTCTGTGACAAAGACAAAATGTATAACCACTTCTTTAAGTCATACTGTCTTGGACAGGAAGCCTTTCCCTAAACTCTTGATAAGATAGCAAAGTGGATAGCTTGCCAAGAGGGATTATGGTGTTTTATGACAGCTGAGTGATATCTACAGTTGGTTTTCAGCATCATATCAAATTGAGATAAACCTCCTATAGGAGTATGGTAAAAAAATCCAACGGTATCTCTAAGGAAGCTCATTGAAACAACACTCTCTCCACTCTGCCTTGCCCTGCTGTACAACATAACAAGTCACTGGAGACAGTACACAGAAATACACTTGGCTCCAATGCTGTCATACATGCCATATTTCTCACACACAGAAAAGTAGTAGGCGAGAGAAGGAGAGAAAAAACGATGGAAACATGTTGGATCTTTTTTTTTTTTTACTTACCATCGTCTCTTTTCCTTTTTTCACCGTTGGAGCGAGGGATTCCCAAAATGCCATTGATGGAGTAGGATCCTACGGGGTCGTTGGAGGCACTGGTCACAGGGGGAGAAGCTGTGCTGGGCACTGATGGAGAGGAAGAACAGAGATTGGGTCTGTGTATGTTTTTGTGTGTCTTTGTGTGTATATGTGCTTGTGTTTGTGTGCATGTTTATGTTCTGTCATGGTCGACTAAGCTAATATATACATTTATGTATATGGTATTGTCTTATAGTTGTGGTGAATTAATCATGAATGTATTGGTTGTTGTATTAGTGACTGTGCTTGCTGGCACTCAGTGACTCACCAATGGTGTGACCAGGCGTGGACAGGGGTGTTATAGATCCATCAGGCGAAGGGTGGAATGGCTGCTGGACTTTGGTGCGAATAATCCTGCCAAAGTGAGCAACAGATACAAATTAAACAATATTAGTCAAATACGGAACAGGACATATGTTTCACACCGGAATGTATACATCCCCAATCCTACTTAAACAAATAGCATCAGCGTAACTTATGCCCATGCATGTGTACAAATACTTTGTCTATTGTTTGAGGGCTCCTCGCATCCCTATATTTCAGTTCTGTCACAAATAAGCAATCTTGGGGCATTAGGACAAATTGTTTGGCTGGTGTAGGGGCTAGAATAGAAGGTGGCCCCTGGGAGACTGGATTCAATCTAGACTGGATTCTAAGGTTGGAAATATGATAAAGTCCCTATCCTGTTAGGATGTGATATGGGGGGGGGGGTCTTCATTGCACTTTGGACTGAATGATCTTGCAAACAAAGCATGAAATCACATCAATTCACCTCAATGATGAGCTTCACTGACTCTACCTGACCAAGTCTAATACTCTCTCTTTCCCCAGCACCCTCGCCTATTTCTCACTCTCTGTCTCTCTCTTTTTAACCCTCTGCGCCTCCCCCATTTCCTATCCTTCACACCTCTATTTTTTGTCCCATCTCTTAGGTCTACATTTGTGGTCATTTTCTTTAGATAACTTTGCTCAACACACAGCTAGCATCCTGTGTCAATATGGATCAGGCACTATTGATTGTGACTTGGATATATAAAAGTTGAGAAAAAGTGCCACCACGAAAACAAATGCAAATGGTGGGCTATAAATTATACGAGACAGGAAAGCAATATTGGCTCATTGAGCTAGCCTGAGGGTATTGCAACATTTGATAATCTTTCAACATATAAGAACACTTTTAAAAACAGAAACTCTTCCAGGATTCTTTTCTAAAACTTTTATGCCACATTACTGGGTAGCTTAATTGTGAATGCCAAAAAAGCATGACATGTAAGAGATCCTTAGAACAGTAAGAAAATGTTTTTAAGTAACTTTTAACCGTGGGATGCAAACAAACATTATGATGTAATTATTTGCTTTTACTGATTGGTATTTAAATGAAAACTAAATGAACAATGGTCTGGTATTAGTTTTTCATGCATGCAAGTTAACAGTTTATAATCAGGGAGGTATTGGGTTAACGTTCTATAGGGTGAAATGTACATCTTCTCATTCTCCTCACTATTTCATGTGATGAAGATTCTCTCCTTCAGGCATGGTGACAAAGGGTCAGTTGGTCTCATCCAGAAAATGCACACATCAATATTTTATTTGAATTTCTAACATCCCACCACAACTGTTATCTGACCTTATGACTCAAGGGAGGCTCGTAAATTCAAGGACTTCATTTTCCAATCCATGTTCTTGATATTGAATAAGCAATCTAAGTTGGATGAATTAACGACTTAGGTGTTTGCCTGTTGTTGGGATGAGGCAAAAAAAATTCCCCAAAGAAAAATTAAAATGCTAGATCGATGTGATTGAAAGTCGCTAAGGGGGGGTTGCTGCTTGTGTTCACTGGGTATGATGTGGTCTGTCAGAGTACAAACTCTCCTTTCTGTGGCGACAACACAAAGTGCAACCAATCCTCTGTGTAATCATTAATAATTCATGCAGGAAAATGTGTTTAAAGACAGGACATCCTCTTTTGTCAACATGTGCAGGAGTTCAACTCTTTAACAACAAACCATGGAGGATCTCTCTCTCTTTATGCTCAGCTTTTTTCTTTCTCTCTTTCTTGTTCTCTCCCTCTCTCTCTCCATCTTTACTTAATATATTTGCTCCCCATTAGATCATTATATTGGCTGATTGAAAAAAGAGAGAAATAAGAACTTTTCTTATAGGTCACTAAATAGAGACAATGGTGAAGTTATTAAGAAAAAATGCCAATTTAAGTGTCAGTCATGGTATTAGCTCCTCTTTGAATAATAGTATTTGTCCTTATAGATGTAGCTTGCTGTTTTCTTTGTTGATTTAACACAGGTATGGCGTGCTACATTTGCTCATTTAAATTATTACATACATCACTTATTTAGTCTTTAATATTTTAGGATGACCAACAAGTTTGATAGTATATGCCATTGATGCATTGTGTTTTCTTGTAACAAACAATAAAGAAACGTTTCCATGGATCATACACCAAATCTTGAATGTGCTTTTTAAGAACACAAAGATCAGCATACAGCCCTGTTGAAATCGCATATTTAAAGGTAAATCTAACAATGTATTTCCCATTAATTTAATGTCTTTTTGATTTATCTGAATTTGTAGTGAGCGTGTAGAGCCGTGTGATCTCTTTGCATCTCATTAAAATGTAATGCTGAGGGCCAGCTCAATGGAACAGTGCTTCCTAACCAAAGTTCATTACTCGGGCTCGAAGGTATGGAGCTCTTTCACCCCACCCACACTCGTCGGGGTTTTCACCGCGTGCTATCTGAAGATGCTTTGTCTAGTCTTGTCTAGTTTCACGTGAAAGGTGAAGGTGTAAGATGACTACTAGGAACGGATAAATAGACCATTTATTTTGTTTAGTTTTGCTGTCCATCTGGTTTTAAAATTTTCACCAGAAAAAAAAACCATTAAAAAAAGTCAAATGATCTAGATACACAATGTAGAAATTAGACTACTTATTGATAGCGTATTTTATCAGTGAATATTAAATAGGCCTACAAATTAAAATTGCAGATAGACATATAGCAGTCCCCAATCTGCGGATTATCAATAATATAAATCTATATCTGTAAATTTGGTAATTATCTTTATTAGTTATTTTGTAATTAGATAAGAATTACTTGCAATTATATAAATATATTTTTAAATGGTGTAGGCCAAAATACAAAATCAAACTGCGTTCTATTAATTTCACTCCTCACCATGATGCATTTGTCTCAAGGTATGTTGTGTTTATTTTGGGTCCCACGCGGCCTCTATTTGAAAACAGAGAGCAATTGGCTGTTAATAAAGAACCTACCGCCCCTGTCCCCATGCATGTAGTCTACGGTATTGAGCGACTATGTTGGGTATTTCCCTCTGCCGCTGGATCTGGTTACGCGCTATTGATCGTTTTTTATCGAGACAGATGTGATTCTCATGGCCTCAACTTTAGTTCCCGCGCACGGACTGTGGATGGGTATGGGGATTGGATTGCCCTTTTGAGACCACCCTGGATAGGCTGTCTTGAAATGTTCCCAAGAACGGGAAATATTCAAGCTCTGCAGTTACAATAGTTACAATACTGTTAACTCTCTTTTACGGCGAATGTTGCCTATTTAAGATAGTAAAACTAACTACTTAATTATTAAACCTACGTCATTTGTTTATAAAAAAATGACTGTAATTTTTTGCAGATTTGGTAAGATTTTTACCTGTTGATGGACGACACGCTGGGGACAGTATCATTGTCACAGACGGCCTCAGCCAGAAGTCTGTCTCGAATCTCCCACGCAAACATTGTTGGATTCTGTCGTTTGTAGTCTGCAATTTTGTCCACAACTTTAGGAGTTGCGACCTTTGGTTTGGAGCCTCCAATAACTCCTGGTTTAATACTGCCGGTTTCGTAGTACCTGTAAGGAGGAGACGAGTGTCATTGAGAGATCAAAATGAGCTTGGATTTATTATAATTGCTGGAGTCGGAATACGGCATGTATCTTCGCGTTTACATATCATGTGGAATAAAATAAATCCCCACACCAGTGTTTTGAATTTAATTTTTTTTATTTTTACTTACGTTTTTGACAATGATTGTCGTGTCAAGGTCTAAAGTGTCTTACAGGCCTATTCATTGTTGTTTGAACCGATTAGTTATCACCAAATACAATCAAATACATGACCTATTCCATAGGCCCATACGAGCTAGCTCATCATGTCCCTACGGTAAAAAAAATATCCAAACACAGAGAGCAAACCAGTAAACTATTTTTCTAGGCAGCATCCTATATTAGCATGCATAGCCTTCTGAAGGACGGATCATGCCACCATGGCTTACTAATTGTATATTAATTATGCTGGTGACAAACATTCCGAAAGCAAGAAATAAAATACCTCTTAATTTCCTTCTGATAGCTGCAAAATATTTCAAGACATTATCTCTTTACATATCAGTGCAGTTCAATAAAAATGCAGGTTTCGGGCTTAACCTTCTAAGTAAAATCTGATGAATATGTTCTTGTTTTACAGAAAATAGGCCTATTGGCGTCTGTGAAGTTAAGCCATGTGTTTAGCTTTGGCAAGGGGAAGATTGACTAATCAATATGAGATCCTCACCATAGAATTACCTGTATTCAAACGAAATGACCTATAACCGATGACTGAGGCTGAAATGCTACGGCATGCATATGCCATAAGATTTATGTTTGACAAGCCTATCGGCTCTGGTGCTTCTGTTTCCCTTACCTGCCGAGAATTTTGCTGACGCAGCCGTGACTGACCCGTAGTTGCCTGGAGATGTCACAAGGCCTGACCCCTTGGTGAGCCAGCTCGACAATTCTTTGCCTTACAACGTCAGGTAGGGGTCTACCGTTTACAAACACCCCTCCTAGCTGGTTCACACCCCCGTGCCCTATGTGGGATACAACAGCACACACAGGGAAACATAACATTACATACATACAGACGATAGCGTGTTTTTAATTTAATCATTATAGGGGCCATAGCCACAAATATGGCCAATAAAAGGCTATTTTAGGTAACATATTATGCCGTAGGTATACCACATAATTCTAAAGACACAAACTGTCCAAAATGGCTTCCCCCGCGTTTCACCCAAACCACAGTTAGTTGGAAAAAAAAGATTTTATAGCCTAATTTAACTATCACTTACAAAACTGTTTCCCCCCCCTTGCTAACCTCTTACGAGACTTCACAATGTTATTTAGTTATAAATAATTCACCCAATGTTCAGTTTTAGAATCCTAGATGTAGGTAATGATTAGTAAGAAAATAGACTATTGGTAAAATATTATAATGGAGAGGTTATTGTTAACTGTGTTTCGTTTTACAATTAATCAATGCTTCGTAAATACTACAATTCTTTTACATTAGCTAACATGAATACATGCAAAACAGTATAAGTTGCCTACATATAAATGCATTTATTAGAAATTATATATAGGCTAATTATGAAGAAGCCTACCCAACGCTTTTTTTTATTTTTATTTTTTTACTTAACTGGTCGGACAATATTGTCCAACTGCAGCTGTTCCATTGCAGTTAGCCTAGCACATGTCACAGATATTATGTTTCAACCTGTTTAATTTTCCTTGCGCAATTATCCTAAATAATTAAAACGAGGTTTGATAACTCATATTACAAACGCGGATAGAGCGAATGAGGAAGAATAAATAATTTAATGTAAGCCCTGTTTTTGTCTACGATTTTTATGATTATAGCAGCTTATAACGTTTTTACCCAAACCATGCGCAACTGTCTTTCAGTGGTATCCAGTTTTGAACACCACAATTGCTGTTTTGCTCTCAAATGTTCTGTTGTTAATTTTTATACTGAAAAAGTGTTCTGGCTTACACAGTTATTCCAAAGGGATAGTAAGGTCTATAGTAATCTAAAGTTAGAAATGGTATTTGCGTCTAGGTTTTGAGAAGATGAAGAGTCAATTGTGATGATGGACATACGACAATATTATTTAAACAATTGTAAGTAAGCAAGCCTAACTCTGTATAAATATTGTTAATATTGTTTGGACATGAATGGGTAAAATAAAGTATTAGTGTCAGCCTATATTTAAAGTAAAAGTTCAATAAAGAAAATCCAAGTAAAATGTGTTTTCAACATTTTATAATTAAAAGCTATGTTCGATGCTCTATGTATTCTCAGCTACAATTAGTGACAAGGCAGGCATCTAATTATTGTTGGAACTAAAGCTGCAATCCAAATATTTCTTTTTGTTGGCTAGCCTATGTCCAAAACTAATTCTCTACTCACGGTGCATTGCCGAAAAGGGGTCTGCTTTGCAATGAATATCCATGGGATAGCAAAGAAAAGAAAGGTAATCGACTGAAGCCGTTGTTTCGCCTTGGTGATGCAGCTTTAAAAATGTAAAAAAAACTATTATAATAAAAAAATGTAGGAAAATTAGTCAGTGTCCGTTGCCTTTTATTTGCTGAATAACTTCGTGAATAACAGCAAAGTTGTCCCTCTTGCTTGCCAGTGTTTGCTGAGTTAATAGTGCTGTCAGGTGCAGAGCATGGCCCACGCTTGTACCTAGCGCACCAATCGCAGCAGCATTCAGCAAAAACAGGTTCAATCTAAATGTCGTTAAAGGACATCATGAAGTAAACAAGGGTCGTAATAGTCAACTCATTCCAGCACGGTCCAAGTAAGAACCCGCGGTAGAAAATCCCTCTTCCAGTTGGTCGGTACTGCGAAGAGTGGCGTGTTTCGAGTTTCATCAGATAGGAGCGGAGATGACAGGGGCAACATGGACACTCCGAAAGTATCTGTCCCCCTCTCCTCGTGAATGGACTGTGCCTAAACGAAGCTTTGAGCTGGGAATGAAGCACTCTTCTTGTGTCTGTTTCTAAAAGCTGCAGTTGCACCGATCACCCCCTCCCCTCCTCCTCCCTCCCTTCCCTCCCTCCATCCCGCATATCCCCTCGCATAGAGATGGATGACTTGTCAGACAAAGGCAATAGATTCCAACACTTTGTGATTCGCCAACGCAAAACCTGGAGCTCAAATGAGAAGGTCCCACCAACATCCGACAGTTCGGAAGGGGAGGGAGACGAAATGGGAAATGATGAGACTGTGGTGAGGAATCAAGGAAATTAAAGGCGAGAGGAAGAAAAGAGGTAAAGCACTGTCAAACTCTGTTTTGTTTACTTCGAGTGTACTGTGAAAAGTTTCAAAGAGCCACATGGACAAACTGGATTGTTGTTTAATACGGTATTTTACAGGGCATTTTAGCCTATTTAATTTAGCTCATATATAACTTTGTATTTAAAAAAAATATATTACAAACACATTGGCATGTTGGCATGACGGGAAAATATTAGACTATAGCCTATGCACCTGCTAATGTAAACAAACCTGTGTGGTATGTGTGTTTTCGTTGAGCCAAGTAATTTCGTGAAAAAACGTACAATCTGCATTTAGATTTAAGTTGTATTACACAATTAAGTTCTAAGAATATACATTATTTCAACAACTTTTTAATCCTTGCACGAAGCAGTGTTTAAGTCGTTTTTCGAAACCGCTATTTTCTCAATTGCTCTGTAGATGGCGCTGATATGTTACACTGTTCTGAGTATTTAAGGGTGGAGTATATGAGAATATATGCTGAACAGGACAAGGTCAAAGGCTAGGTCTAACACATAAACACATTGTCAGTAAGCTATTAAGAAATATTTGGAAAAATGTGGGGAAATTCATGCAATAATCAAGTGTTACGCGGATACCTGTATTTTATGTTGTAAAGTACAAACTCAATATGAAAATCATACTGTATACTTAAGTTGGTATATATTATACCATACTGTACATACAAATAAGAGTGCCATCCTTGTCTTCCCAGAGAGCAACAATTAGAAAACACAAGCTTTACGATAAAACAGAAATAATTGAATTTTCCCATGCATATAGGCCTAACAATAATTGCGAACACAATTATTGTCCGAAATGCAATATTCAATATAGTCTAAATTCATTGTTGTTTGAAAAATATAAAATATACAATGTGCATGCGGAATTTCCGTTTAAGAAACAGTTAGGGAACAGAGGAGCCACAGTTACTTTGAGATTACAGTAGGGCCTAAGTATTTGTGAGTTTTCTGAGAACGCATTCAGAGAATGCTTGTTGAGCCCTCTGGACACGTTTAAGGACGATTCTTCTTTTTGTTTCTGCTTTTGGAGAGAGCTTCTGGTACAATATGTAGCACCAAGGGCAGTAATTTCACACATCACCGGCCTTTTGCCCTTAAGCCTCTGTTATTTCCCTACAATAACCTGATTTGCCCCGGTACCCTTTGCACCACAACATCTACATTTAAAAATATAGGCTATAACTTATCAAATTACGTGTCAATTAAGAAAATGTGATGCTAAAGTTCATTCTTTTGACATTTACTGCTATAGTTCTTTTTAGTAGCTACTTGACTTCTTGATTGTATCGTGAAATTTTTTGTTGGAAGAATATCCTGTATCTGTTGTTTATATTCCTTTATTGAATGGGGGTTTTGTGACATCAAATTGTGATCTCAAATCCATTTAGAGGAAGTTATCCCAACATTTTCAGTTGAACTAATCCAAATTAATGTATTTTAAACACATTTATTGAAGTAATTTTGTATTTCACTTATATCCTTTTAGCTGGGATGTTTGCTTGTAAGATTTGACGTATGAAAGCATGGACGTTTGTAGTATGAACGGATAGGCTAACGAGTGAAGAGAGAACAAGAACATTGAAAGATGGAGAGAGGATGGAGTAAAGACAAGGGCTACATACCATGAAATAGTCCTGGCACCAAACTCAGAGGGGAATTACATGACGGACTAATCAAAGACTGTTTGTAAATGTAACTTTATTAAAACGGATTTAATACCCTGACCTAAAATTGTGTATAATACGGTGTCACAGGTCAATTGTAAAGTTTTGAATGTGAATAAAGTCAACATGACATCGTCTATGTTAATGATATTGGCGTTAAAAGTTCATTTATATTTCTACGTAGCAGCCTACTACATCAAGGAGCTCTCTCTCTCTCTCTCTCTCTCTCTCTCTCTCTGTCTCTCTCACACACACACACACACACACACACACACACACACACACACGCTCATATATATTACATAATAATACTACTAATACTACTACTACTACTACTACTACTACTAATAATAATAATAATGATAATAATAATAATAATAATACTGATAATGACTTTATAGTCCTAATATTGTAAAGAGCAGTTTTTTTGTAGCTTTGAATATCATCGTTTCCTCTGAATGTTAGAATAGATTGGTGGGATTACTCCGATCAGCAGAATTATTTCAGGGTATCACTTGCAATATTCCTTTGATGCTCCTTTCTGAGCAAAAAAGCCTTGGGGTGTGCCAAATCACGGAATATCAGCTGCGACTTTAAATTGCTTATTCATCTGCTTTATAACGGTAGCAGATGGACTATCAATTTAACTCCATCCTCGGCACCGTCAGAGATTGATTTTGTACTTGCTTTTAATTTCACTGTAATTAATTAGATCATTACAACTGCTTTGCATTGATCTTCCCATTTACACCCAAAATCGAGAGGTGAATTAGAATGTGATTTATGTTTTCAATGGAACTGTGAGCAGGGATGGGCTTAATTTTTTTTGCAATAATAATAATAATAATAATAACAACAATAATACGAAAAATAAAGAATAATAGGAATTATAATAATTACAAAGTATTATTATTTCTAGAAGAGGGAATAAAAGAAGAAATGAAGATGAAGAATGTTTTAGTACACAAAATAAACAAAATTATTATAATAGACCCAATTATTTAATTGAAGAAACATACATACATCATTTATAGCTAAAAAAACAAACAAACAATTAAACAAGTCAAAAGTCAAACATATCTGAAGCTTATTGCACAAAATATGTTATATTACAACACAATTTGCGTTGTTTTGACCACCCTGGAGCAACCTATCGTTGGGTTATTTGACTCAGCATGGATTGGTTGGACTTCAAACTCAGCAGGCTGGGTAAAAAGATAATCTAATAGAAAACTATTGATTATGTTCATTTTTTTTTTTTTTGCAGGGATACACAGACAACTTTGTCAAAGAAAGTCTCCTTGAATTTAACATGAGAGCTGCTCTCCAAGTTTGAATGTATACTATTATCTACCAGTCAACACATTCTTTCATTGATATTGGGGGTGATGAGGGGGTATTATATGAAAATGTAACCTAATTTTACTCCTAATACATACCAATTGTCTCTGCCCCTTCCCTTGCTCTTCTTGCCTTTCTCATTGCAGCTGAATAAGTTCCAGGCACCTGAGACCCAGCCAATGACTTGACCACTGCAAATTTGAACCTGAAAATATGTTTCGTATTTTTTTATTAACTGTTAATAATGGTGGTTTGAAATATTAAATTCCTGTTTGAGATGTGATTCTGATAAATTAAATCAAATGTTCTATATGTGTTTTTGTTATAAATAACTTGCTATTAAATTGCATCAACATTAAAATATCCAGTTTGATAGATTTTATGAATAACCATGACCAACACTGTTATATTACCCCGCACTATGGTCATAAGTGATCCAGCAGTTGTGCCCATCGTCCAACCCAGCCTGCTGGGTTATGGGTCCAACCCTTGCATGCATGCTTGTTCAAATTAACCCATGCAGTTCTGTGCTGGTCTAATAGTTAACGAGCATTCGGTTGCCAAAACAACCCAGTTTGGGCTATTTTTAACCCAGCAGTTTTTAGCGTGTAAAGTTATCATTGCGAGATCATAGCTTATCGTATTTAGTTAGCTAACTAAACATTATATCACAAGTTATATGGCCTTATTCTCTGCCTCAAGGGCATGTTTACCAGTTTACTTAATTAACCAAGCAATTTGTGTGATTGTAACCCAGCATGCAGTGCTGTAGCAAATAACCCAAAATCCAGTATTTGGGTTGTCACCCAAGAGAACAAAAACAAATTTTCACTTTTGTAATAATTAGAAGGGGGCACAAAGGGGATGTGGTCAAAAGCGTAGAGACATTTTTACCTGATCGACCAATGCTGTGAGGCATGGCTTCCCCTTGTCTAATGGCCCGTTTCTTCGATGCAGACCAGTACATCAGTGCGGCCTCCTGCACTTCCTCCCCGGTTGGATGTTGTGCCTGTCTCTGCTGGTTGTCAGAATCTTTGACCGATCATCCAAAACTAAACGGTTTACACGACAACAATAAGGGAAGCAACTCCTGCTCCGCTGAACTACGGACTGATAAAAATAGAAAAATAAAAATCAAAGTACCAAAAGCGTTACAGGTGTTCTGTAAAGGAAGAATATAAACTACGATGCATAAAAAGGGCGTATTAAAAACTATATATTTTCTCGTCTACGTGGAACCTTTTTGTGTTGTTCGTATTGAAATAAACACAGACCAACTGCATTCAAGGCCTTTTCAAATATAAAACTACTATGGGCATTATTTTTTTATTAATTGTCTTAGATTTTGTTTGTTAGGCCCATACGATGTTCCTGCAGATCTTTAGGCACTGAAAACTATAAAATGGATGCAAACCTCCCATTGGTTTAACTCAACAGCAAGACTTAATATGTCTTGTTTACTTAAATAGTTGATAAAAACAAGGTCATTTTTTTCACAACTTTTTTTTAGACTTACATTTACTGTAATTGATCAACCTAATTATATTTATGTAGCAAATATGGAAACACTCATTGTGCCTTCATTTTATTTGTTTAGTATAGTTCTTTAGTATTGGAATTCACTATTTTGCCAACAGACACACTCACACAGACCATCGCACATTTTCAGTTCTTCATTGTCCCACTGCTCCCAACTTTCAGCACAGACTGCACATACAGACCCATCCAAGCAACCTCAACAGAGCTGTCTTAATGGACATACAACTATGTGGGCTGTCTTTAATAGAACCTAGGTACGCTTGTCTCAGAGGTTAAGATGTTCTTTTGGCTATAGTCTGCAGCCTGGGCAGGTAGGTTGAGGAGGGAGAAACAAAAGAGTGATTATGATAGGAGTGTGTTAGGGGTACTTATGGCATTGTCCATTACACAAGTCCCTTCTTACAGATTGCCCGGGGATAAAACATAGATGCAAACAGATTCATGTCAAAGTGACATTACTTTTCAACTACTCTCCTTTATTTCCCGCCACTGCTTTTTAAAAATAGTGTCCAACTTACTAATGTTGTAAGCAATGTGTGTAAAACCTCCCTCGGTGACAGTGTGTTTCGCAGCTTCTCTCCCTTAAATTACGCTCCACATCCCAAGGGGGCATCACAGCTCTGGAAATATGGGTAGTGCCCACTGCTTATAATTGATATTGATATAATTGAATTGGTAACATGAAGGAAGGCCTTTCCCTTCCGTCTTAACGCATTTTATATTTTGTGTTTCCCGACTGTTTTTTTATTTTAAAAAAAGTAGAAATTGCATTTCTAACATTGGTACAATATGTTTCCTGTCTGAGGTCCACATGGTTTGTATTAAATCTGGGCTGTGTGACAGACAGTATCATCATCATCATCAGGTCTTGCCAGCTTTTCATATTTAAAGCCAGCAAGGGTTTAAGTACCAAATGATGACAGTGTCATATGGTGCCATGATGGTACAGAATTTGCATGCACACGTTTTTTATTGTGTGTGTGTGTGTGTGTATGTATGTGTGTGTGTGTGTGTTTGTGTCTGTGGCAAAAAGTCTGTTTTTGTGTGTGCATGTGTAATTGTATGAAATATTCTATTGTGAGTGTGAATGTATGTGTGCTGTGTGAATGTGTGTGTTTGTTGTGTGGTTATGTGAGTTTTTGAATATGATTCCGTGTGTGTGAAACACTAAATGACAGTGGGGAGTTGAGGGCTCCATCCAGGAAGCTAAAAGAAAAAATTTGCATAAGCAGTAAAACATCTGTAATTTATAATTCATTTGATGTAGTTGATGGCTGCTCATGGATTAAAGATTAACATGTATCGCCTGACAGATGGAAGAGGATGTGTGAGAGAGAGAAAGAGAGAGACAGAGTGAGAGAGAGAGAGAGAGAGAGAGAGAGAGAGAGAGAGAGTGAGAGAGACAGATAAAGAATGAGTTGGAAATAAAAAGTGGAGACAGAGAGAGGAGGCACCCATCTACACACCATTTACAAATAATCACAGTTTAGATAATCACAGTTGAATAATAAGCTGTTTGCTCTTTACTATGGTCAAAGCCGTCTCCATTCCAACTGTAGATATAAAATTCCAATCTGAAGAATTCTGATCCACACCTCGTGCTATATATAGGTTTATAATATAATTATAATGAATTGCTGGCAAAATTTCATGAAACGCATGTCAGGAGCAATTGTTTTACATTACGTTAAAATAGGGTAGGGTAATGGGCTGGGGGGTTTGTTTTTCTGGTTTAGTCAGTGGTGGTCTGCTAAGAGTCGCCTTATGTGTGTGCGAGTGTGCGCATGTGTGTGTGTGCATTGGCAAGGAGGCAGCGGGGTGGGGGGTGGGCTGGTCAGTAGAGCAAGGCAGACCACCTGAGAGTTGTTTTGGGACACTGAACGTATGTGTGTGTGTGTTACATGACACTGACCATCCTAAGGAGGTACAACTACACTCCCTCTCTTTGGGCTGCTTGAAAGGGACCTGAGAAGCCTGGTGAATTAAAGCTTCATTTCAATAAAACATCAGAGAACTTTCTTTTGCAGCACACGCTTGAGATGCCCCTGTAATTGACTTTTGCACTTGGAGTATCCTTGTAGAAAACTTAAGTCCTCTGCCATTCTCTGTGGGGGTGGATTTCCATTAGTGTTAATTGTAAAAAAAAAAGTAATATTAATGAAAAATTACAAAGATCAACTATACTATTGCTAATAATGGAAACATACCTTATTGAAATGAACAATAAAATTTGGCAGGCCAAATATAATTGCTCATGATCACCGTCAGCTATGTCTGTCCATAAACTACGGGGTATCATGGTGGTACAGTGTACTGAAGGCCTAAAGGAGGCACACCAAGAGGCAAATCTGTGCTGTTATGTTTTTAATGCCAATTATAAATCACTTTTAGAATATATATTTTTTATAAAAGAAATATACCAGAGAAAAAGGCCAATACAAATGAGAAATAATTCAACAGTGTTGATAATTTGCCTGACCCTAGAGGAAGCTACAAAAGGAGGTAGGTGCAATGTGGCGTGACTAAAAGGGGTGTGTATCTCTAATGGCTAGATTGATATCCTTTGCTTATCTACTTTATTGACAAAAGGCAGATTTAACTACATTCTAATGCACTAATTTGCATGGTCATTCAATAAAATCTATTTTAACCTTTTCTTGTCGGAGGCTATATTGGAAAAGTCTGCCTAAAATTACATACTCAAAATAAATTGATTATAGCTCAAAATCTACAAGGGCCACATGGATAATGCTGACATTGCCCAGAAAGTAACACACTGGAATTAATGTTTAATTTCTGCCAAATTAGAAATTTAAGTTTTAGATTTAATAACTACTTGGCTAAGCATCAGGAAAAAGTCAAACGTGATCTCTGTAGTATAACTATTGATGAGTGACTGTACCAAATAAGGTGCAAATCAAGGAAAGTGTAATATGAAAGATACTGTTGTTTTAACACAGATAGGCACAACCGTCTTCTACAACATGGACCCTAACCAATCCAAATGGTCCTATGGTTTGGGGAATAAAATTGTGCCATTTTGCTAATTATAGCTTATAAGTCTGCAGTACCTTTCAATTACACTCATATTGTTGCAACTGCACATGAACTGCATTTTGGGCAAGGTTTTACTATTTATTGAAATATTGAATTCGTAGTTTGGGTATACCATGTCTCGAACAGGAGGAAATGTACTTAAATTATAATAATGTGATTTATAAAAGTGCCATATAATAGGCAAAACCAGAGAAAGAAAGAAACAATACAATCTATTCACAGGATGCTTTGTAAGGAACTTTTT
>JAVQIZ010229344.1:0-13264 GCA_036023535.2 Galaxias brevipinnis | reverse complement strand
CCTTCACGCTACTCCTGACAAAGTGAAGCTGAAGGCATGGAAAAGTTTGAGAGAGCAGATCTTTTTTGTTCTTTGAAAAACGTGTACTTTTTTTTTGCTGAATATTTTCAAGAGACCTTAGTCTAATCACAGTTGAAGGCCATGATGGAACTTTTTGATTACATTTAGTAGTGATTCAAGTAAAGTACATGACTCAATTCTGGACTTTTTTGTGCCCGTTTGAAAAATGAAATAGAGCATTACGACCAAGCCCAGCAGAGGCGAGTTTTGAAATGACAAAATTATGTTATTAACAGTAGAAATATGGAAAGGTAAAATTATCAGTGATTTAAGAATATATTCTTAAACTAATCCATAAATCGTTGGATATTAAATAAAATCGTTTTTATTAAACTATTCATGTTGAGGATTTTTTCATGTAACAAAACCTACGTTCTTTGGAAGCTAACTGCGAATTGGCAAGAGATCTGTAAATCTATAAACACTCCTTTTTTGTGAAACTAAGTATTACTCTGGAATGACTTAAAAGACTCAGAGCAACAAAAACGTTATATTTGAGTTGATTTAAACAGTTTCAAAACAGTACACAGCGCGATTTTCTTCACCGCTGAGTGAATCCAGCTGCCGTTAACTACACTGTAGCTGTTGGGTTTGTTTGTCTTGCCTACCGATTGACTGTATCAAGACGAAAACATCTAAGTGACTTCGAAAGAGGCTTCATTGTTGGGACACAGACGAGGGAGCTTCAGTGCGATATGTAAGGAAAAACAGAAGTGCAACTCTTCCTCAGGTGACTGCACAGTAAAAAAATTTAGTGTTAATATTTGTTACATGCCGTACTTTTGCGCACACACTATGCTAAGTGAGGTTCTCTGTCTGGTCTCCCCTTCCCGTTTCTCCAACGTTCCAGCTGCAGGTTGTTTCGGTGATCAGCATGACGACCAATCGCGGTCGTTCCATTAACTGGGGAACTGTCGGTGATTGGGTGGTGATACCCATGGACAGCCCCCACGACCTACAAAACAAGAGTAGTTTCGCCGGAACGGAAGATTCCGATCTCGCAACTTGGCACTCAGCTGAGTGTTTGGTCTAGACCACGGGTGTCAAACATACGGGTCCAACTCGGCCCGCCCGATGAATTTACTAAGTGTGAAAATTACATAAAAACATAAATTGCATTTCTACAAAAGTACCTGCTATTTCAAATCAGTCCACTAAGGGTCACACTGTCTCGGTAAGAGCATGCGACGATAGACTGTAAAACAAGTAGAGTAAGAGCAGCGATTTACACTGAGAACGTTGGCTACCTTTTGTAGCCACAGATTCTATGAGTATAGGCGCAGCCCTCTAAGGCTATCGCTAATGTATTTATCCCTCGCGCGCAGGCGCAGCACTGAAAAAGTATAATCCACGCCCACTGCTCGTTTAGTGACGTCAAACGCGTCACTAAACAAGGTAATCTGTTGAGGAGAGCCGTGGCAGAAAAACGGGCTGATGTCTGCGTTTCTGGTCTTTATGTTTCTATTTTATTGTAGAAAGTCCTTAAAATAGGGTGTATCATCCAAAAACCTTCACTAATGATTTAAACATGGATATATAGTGTCGTTATGTATGGGTTATTATGCTATGATTTTCCTGGTCTGACCCACTTGAGATCAATGTGGGCAGTATCAGGCCCCTTAACTAAAATGAGTTTGACACCCCTGGGTTACAGAACTGCTACCTGGTGACCAAAGAGTGAGTTCAAGCCCACCTGGGAACACCACCACTAGTGTGCCCTTGAGCAAGGCACATAACCCTAAGTTGCTCCAGGGAGACTGCCTCCCCTGTAATCTCATTGTAAGTCGCTTTGGATAAAAGTGTCTGTTAAATGACTGTAATATAAATGTAATACAGAAAAACACAGAAGAGCAAGCTCCTCCAGAAGCTCTCTCTCCAATCTGTAAATCTGCAAGAACCCTACATTGCTCTCGTCGACATGGGCATGATCTGGAGGATGGCAACTCCATCAGCAGAAGATCGGCAGACACAAGATGGCACCCCATACAAGTGGTCGGACTACGTAGACAAGGTGTCTTGCATTATCCTTGCCCAAAATGGTGATGCCGTCCGTATTATCTGTGTGAACAGCCTGTACGACACAGCAAACTCTACCAAAGATAATGAACGAGAACTGCGCGTACAGGGTAAGACACGTCACCAACACCTATATGAAATTGGACGACCCCTTCCCGTCTGCCAGAGCGTTCAAAACACTGCTGTGTAACAACAGCAACAAGGGGCGACTGCAAAAACTAATATGCAGCTACCTGACCAACTTTGCACAAAATGTTAATGCAGAGATGATCTACTCTGTTGGTTCCCACTGCACCAACCTGTCAACCCAGCAACCGATGCAGAACTACAGCTTTGACCAATCTGAGGCTGACACAATACTCTTCTTTGCTTATGCAGTTCTACGCAAATCAGGCTACAGTGGCCCTGGTGTCATAGATACAGCTGATACCGATGCCTATGTTGCTGCAGCGGTTATCTCGCAGCAGCTTCCCGTTATTCTCTGTATCAAGAGAAAGCAGAAAAGAGTCTTCTGCCGTGGCCTGGTAACTGAGGAGATGGTAGACTGTATAGTGCAGCTACACTGTATTACAGGCTGTGACGCCAACTCCGGAATCTATGGCAGGAAGGGTAAATCATCGATGTACGACAAGGTCGTGAACAGTCCTGTGGCATGACAGCAGCTCTCGCAGTGCGGATATAGCCTTGACCTTGAGGAGGCGGTAGTAGAGGAGGTCTTTGAGTTCACACGACGTGTGATGTATGGCGACAAGAACAGCAGCACCAAGGCTGAGGCTCGTGCCACGAAGTGGAAAAAAATGAAGACCAAATCATTCATCCTTGTTCCTCCAGATGCAGATAGCCTACACCAACACTGCCTCCGTGCCAACTACTTGGCGTATTTAGTGCGCCACCCATTCCTGAAGAGCCACCCCTCGCCACTCGGACATGGCTGGGAGCTGGTGGGTGGTCGCTGTTACCCTGTCCGCCACACGCGACCCTGTCCGACACACGAGTATTGGGCCTCTACTCTCATGTAATCTAACCATTACCGGCACTGAACCTGGGAGTTTGACCATGTGAGATGCCAGGCTAGCAAAGATGTTGGCATAGGCTACGGTCTTTCTAGTATTTATTCATTTGTGTATAGGCCTATGAGCAAGTTAGTATTTATATGGTTATATAATAGGCCTATATTTAATTAGATTATTATCAGGGCTGCCAAGTTTCCAATAACCTGTGTGATCATGAGAGTACAGTATTGTGCTGTTGCTTGGGGTCGTCACTGCACGCATCAGACATTATTCGTCTTTGTGCTTGACGAAACATGACTATTGAAAGCCATTTCCCCAGTTTCATAACTTCTAATTCTTACACCAAACAGTACAAAATTAACATAGGAATACAACTTTCTCAAATGTTCCTATTGGATCGCCGCTTTGCTCGGACTGCAGTCACCCATGGCCGCTTTGCAGATGTAAAAAATAGAGCAATATCCGACTGTCGTTTTCTTTTTTCGCTTGCAGGCGTTGAGTAGATGCCCCATGCAAAGCATCATTTTAGTGTTTTTCAATGGTCTGCAATAGCAGATTACGCTTCCCAATAGCAAATGTGTGAATGCGTGAGAAATATGAGGTGTGAGTGTGTGAAGAGGGTAATTTGTAGCCGGTGTTGTCGCTGTTTGTACACAAAAGCCAGGTCCTTAGTAAAAGACAAAATGCATTACCGACATGCTAATACAATATGAACCTTCTAGACCCCTCAGGTCATCTGGAACAGGTCTGCTAACCGTCCCCAGAGTAACAACTAAAAAAGGTGAATCAGCGTGTAGTTACTATGCAACAAATATCTGGAACCAACTTTCAGAAGACTCGCTCTGAGACTCGCTCCTAGCCTGAGACTCGCTCCTAGCCTGACTACTTTTAAATCCAGATTGAAAACGTATATGTTCTCAGTTGCGTTTGGCGCAATTGTTCTTTCCTTGCAATTTTATTTTTCTATAATAAAATCATTTGTATTTCTTTTGGTTTGTCTTTTTTGTTTTCTGCTAGCCTTTGTGTATGAAATGTGCTATACAAATAAATTTGATTTGATTTGAAATTATTTTCTATTTTTCCAATCATTGTGAAAGCATGGACATGCTGTTTTTTTTCTTCTATAGCTGTCCCACATTACAGAGCTGCAAAAGTTATCTGCAGAGATGAAAGAACCAGCAATAAGGGTCAACGTCAATTTCTGAAGCATTCCATCATTGAGGCCTTTATAGTAGAGTGGCTAAATGAAGCCACTATTGAGTAGAACGCATATTACAGCTCACCTGAAGTTTACCAAACTGTGGTTAAACAACTCTGAAAGCATGAGGAAAATATTTTTTTCCGCTGTCTTGATAAGTTAAAAAGTGATACTAAAACATAATCAATTTAAAATTAAATCCAGAACAGCACCTTCTGTATCTTGCAACAGATTAAAAAGGATTTAAAGAGCGATTACATTTTTAGAAGGTTTGAGGTTGTTCATATCTTCTTTCTTAAATGAATTGGTAAGCTCCAAAGGGAGGCAGCTATTTGCTTATGAAAGGTAAAGTCCACGACTGCCATCCTAGGTTTAACTGCCTGCTTGCCCATTTCTTTCTGTCAAAATGACTGGGGTGCTTGTCTGTCTGCAGCGTCCCACAACAGACAGCGTTCTGAGGGACGGCCACCTCAGTCTGTCCGGTTTGCAGATGAGAGCCCATGCCATGTTCTCAGCACAGGGACTGCCATTAGGCAGCGACACACTTGAGTATGCCTGGCTCATTGACGTGCAGGCTGGACTGCTCGCTGGCAGAGTCACTGTACCTCAGGTTAGTGGTGCCAGAGGAGTCTGTCTGTACATGGTGCAGGGGGATTGCTGACAACTGAGCAGTTATGTGTTAAGTTCACAATTCATTCTCAAAATAATTCTATACGTCTGTGTGCTGTGCTCCTTCCAGATGGCCAGTTTGATGGAGTGGGGGGAGACGTTTCTGTTCCATGTGGTGTCCAGGGAGTTCCAGCTAGAGCAGCCCAAGCCCTCCGTCATCTGCCAACACGGGGTTGACCGCCGTGTGTGTGAATCCAAGGTACCCTCGCACTGTGTCCACAGCACTTATAAAACGTTCATTGGAAACAATATCCCAATCACAATTGAAACGTGTTTGTCAATCAAATTTTTATTCCAACCCACCAATCGCTTTGAGAAGAAGGTTGGGCAAACTATTCAAAACATCATCATGGGTGAACATTTTATTATTATTGTTACTATTATTATTTATACAGGGTTGATTGACTGAGACAAAGTCTCTTTTGCAGCAGTGCCCTGTTTATAATGCAAGTACTAAACACTGAAATCAAAAGAAAACAACAAAAAGAAAGTAACATTTCAAATAAACAAATAATAAAAATGCTTTACAATCGAGTAGTCCAGCCAAGTAAGAGTGTCTTCATTCTCTGACCTAAACTATTGTTCCGACTTCGCACGGTTCCGGTCAAGCCCGGCAGTCTACTTGAAGAGAATAACGGTTGATTACTAGCTCGCTAGCTAACTTTCAAATTCAAACCAAAACAAGTTTCATTTAGTATCTTGAACAGAGATGGGTTCAATGTGAGTAGGCAAATATTAAGAGTTCAGAAGTAATGCAAAAATACACCACTTGATGAGTAAAGCAGCCACCTGTAAAACGTATTTTTCAAATGACCAAAAACATTAAATCTATGACAAACTAAATAATTTAAGCTCCACTGTGCTTAGTCTGCCTGCTAGGCGCCAAAGCAACGGCCATTTAAAAAACATATACATGTGACTTCATATTTTATGTCTTTTTTTGATTAATCATTTATTTATTATAGTGAAAACATATTTAATCCCCCTGAACGTAAGTTCAAACATGTTTGATGTCAATTCATTTACTTCAATTTCAGTAATGGATCTGTCTGCTTTTCTCAGCCCCTGTTGTTTGTTCTTGTTTAAGCCTCTGCTGAACATACTCGTATTATTATATTCATTCCGTTGAAGATCTTTTCAAATTCAATTAAATGGAAATTGAGTGAAAAAACAGAGATTACATGGAACCAAAATAAATGATAAAAGTAGGTATACTCGAGAGGACATACCAACGGGATGCATTTGCAAAAATATTCTTTTGAACTGACCAGGAGTGAATTTTTTTTTTTGTCATTGAACTATCCTTTGATCAAATCAAACTTTATTTATATAGCGCCTTTTGTGCAAAATTGCAATGCAAGGTGCTTAACAACAAAATTAAAATACAGTACTATGGACTACAATGGAAATAAAGAATACACTACAAAAAAAATACAACATAACACTGAAAATAAGGTAGAAAGAGATATTGTAAAAGCGAGAGAACCATGTAGCACATGAATATAAAAATGAAATGAATTAAGAAGCTTAATTAAATCAAATGTAAAAATAAAATAAAACCAAACATAATAAAGAGGAATTTAGAGAATAAAGAGCTAAAGCGGTATGTCTTAATATGTATTTTAAAGCTTGTTACGGGTTGTGATGCCCTCAGCCCCACTGGCAGGCTTTTCCAGAGGCGAGGACCATAGACACTAAAATCCACCACCCTGTAGTTCTTTGTCCTCACCCGGGGAACAACTAAAAGGCTGGAGCCAGGGAACCTGAGAGTCCTTACATCTGAAAGTGCTAACATAGAGAGTTTCTGTCATCCATGTTCATTCTAAGTTCATTTACAACTCAAGGTTTGTCTCAGTGCTGTGGTGAGGATGAAACCCAGATTGAGACTTCTCCAATATATAGTTGGAATTTAGGTAATCATTTAGCTGTATAAATACAATTTTTTTTGAATTTGACTTAAGTAAGGAAGGTTTGAAATCTGTCTGAAGTTGTTTAGCGCAGAGAGAGAGGTTTTATGATTGCAGTTTTCAGTGCCAGAGGGAAAATACCAGTCAGTGGGTAGTGATTTACAATTGCTAGCACTTCATTCTCTAGACAAGTAAACACAGTCTTAAAAAAGGTGGTGGGGATTACTTAATTCCTGAGCATTTCTTTATCAACTGCAGCAAAATCATTCATAGCGGTCTTAGGCAGTGGGAAAGTATTTAAGGACAGGGGCTCACACACATTTTGTATAACATCGTTTAGATCCAATCTAATTCTTGTAAACTTGGATCTGAAAAATACTTCAAATTCTTCACATTTTGATGTTTGATGAAAGAGCAGGTTTTTGGAGCTGGATTTTTCATTGACGGTTATTTGGGAAAAGGACGTTTATGTGTTCTGCACTCTTTGCATGGAATAAGTTGCGAAAGGATTTGAAACTAAAGGAATTAATCATAATTTCTTTCCTAAAGAAATAGCAACAGTTTCCTACAGATGTCAATGTTTTTATATTTTGCCTATACTATAGTAGTTCTTATCTGCCTTTGCACACCACAGATTACTATGTATCCTTTTCCACATGTTTCATGTCCTGCAATCTTTTAGCCTACTAGACATCCACTGATAAGGAAATGGTGTCAATAGCAAAATGTGAATTCTGTTCTGAGTAATTGTTTTATTGATATTGTGCAATATTCTTTGCCTGTCCAGTCCATCGAATTATAAAAAAAACTCAATGCAAAGGCGTTGAAGGCAAAAAAACATGTTTCTCAGACTTCTTCGGATAGTGACAACTTCCGGGACTGAGAATGAAAATTCGATGGCATGCATGTGCATGCTCACGACCAGCACTGTCTTTACTGTAGTGCGCATACATTTATTATTACAAAATGTATAGATCAATGACTGAATAACTTGGCAGTCCTTTTTATTTGACGTTACATTTTTCAGCTGATTTAGGATGCATCTCTGAACATGAAGCACAGTAGCCTACAACTTGTTGTAGAGAAATCAAAGCATTTTACAACAAATATACCCATTGTAAAAATGTATATCATCCCATTATAAATGTGCTTCATGGACACCTTTTCGATTGAGATAGGTGTAAAAGTAAATTTCAGCAATTTATATCAATCACCAATTTGATTACACATGCCAGTCCCAAAAATAATTTTTTGTAAAATGTAATATCATTAGGCTATATTGATTCAAATGTATTGATTTGACAATCTGGTCGCGGTAATTGTGGAGTAGTCACGGTTAAACGTACCTCCCCCCAAGAATCTAACCTAGATAAGGAAAAATAGCTTGACCTGATCTAACAACTAAACTTTACTCTAGCATGTCATGTCAGATTTGTCACAAACAGGAATAAGAAGACATCATGATGATGACTATAAACATAACAAATTACGCAAGTCCAAATAGGCTTAAGATAAAAGCTAAAGCTGTCAATACAATAAAATTATTTTACAAATTAGGTTATGGTTTACTTTTAAATTAGCTATGCATCTACTGCACTGAATTAAATAAAAGTTGACATGCTGTTGTAATATGGATGCAGTGCTTAAGCAATAACCATTAAAACCAATGACACTCATTTTGCTTTTATTTCTATGCTATTAAGCCTGTAAATACATGCAACAAAGCAGCTTCAATATCGTCAAAACATATATATGTAGTCTCGTAATGTAGTGACCAAGATCATGTGTGAATACAATGTAGCCCAATTCAATCAGGCGATTAATTTACAAACACGTTTAGGGCTACCTACACTGATAATGCAGGAACCATTGTGTGACACAATCAGAAGCTATAAAGGCTTAAAATAAACATTGCGATCACAAACCCAGCTGCCTTATTGCTTTCCTGTTCGACCTCGATGCCTTGAGCTTGCCCTCGAGACCCCAGTGTGTATAAATAGTGCAAAATAAAGATTTTTGTTTGTAGCCTGTCTAGAACATTCAGGGCCCATAGGTGACGCTCAATTTAACAAATTAAAGATTTAAAAGTTTTGTATAGAGCGTCAGACAATGGAAATAATCTTCATCCAGAGCCCACTTTCCCTGACTGAATCGTCGCAGCCCTGGTCCAGTAAGATTTGATTAACGTCTTTTCCAACTCCCGTACATTTGGACTAGCCTTATTGTCTAGCCTTTTTTCTCAGATGAAATGTCTACCTGGCCACTGCCGTACATCTGAGGAGCTGAAGTACACCATGACTCGTCTGGCTGTAGATGGGTCTGACCTCTTCATTGTGGAGCATGGGTGTGCAGCCAACTTCAAGGTATTGTTAATCCACTTATTCTGATAGTTATGCCTCATCCCATCTATCTATAAATGGTATGTATTTTTTAACACATGATCATAAACAATATGTTATGTTGCTGTTACACCAATTTAATCTCAACCCTAGACCGGTGCCATTCGTGTGGCCAACTGTAACCTCCACAACCAGGCAGTGGGCGAAGGCATCAGTGCCATGGTGCAGGACGTGCAGATCCATCAGTACATCGAGCAGCAGCAGGCACCAGATGGAGCACGCCTTGGGCCAGGGCCTTTGGGCCAGGGTTTAGGAATGGGACAAGCCCCAATGCTACGTCGCTCTATCTGGCTTGAGGCAGGCTCAGTCAACTTTAATCTGATCACTGCTGACATTGCCCTGGCTACAGACCACCCATCCAAGTGTGAGGTGCAGCGACATTTCCTGGAGCTACACGACGCCCAGACTAAGAGGTAATGTGTGACAACTGTGAATTGATCTTCCCGCTTGAAGTCCTTCCATTTGTTTTGAAAAATACTGGAAAATTGCCCTTTTTAAAAGATTACTTTAGCACTAGCATATGCCAGCAGTACTCATATCCCATTTCTCCCCTCTAACTTTGAGGTGTGGCTTGAATTAAGCAACTGATGCTATGGAGTTTATAGATTCTAATAGTTCATAACCAACTCCTGGCTGTTAACATTACTGGGCTAATGTTGATCTGCTAGATTTGCAAACTCAGGTTTGTAATTAAGCTCACATCAAAGCCTACTGGCTGTCTTGGTCTGTTAATGGCAGTAACAATTGAATGGGAATGAACGTGGTGTTACAACAGTTAGCGAGATCAATGTCAGTGTCATCTGCCATGGTAAGAAGACTGCTTAGGGGTGCAGGTGTTATGGGACAAGTTGTATAGAAAAAGCAATATTTGAAACAGGCAAATGGAGGGAAAGAAAGTGAAATGGGCAACACACCGTTATTGACTGAAAAATTGTGTTAGGGACAGATTAGACAAGTTTGATGTGTCTTTGTACTGTGGCAGATGGCATTTGTATTAGGTTATATGCATTATACTGCTCCCAGGATGGTGTTAGATTGGTGGTGTAGATTACATTAGGTACATGGCATCCCTTGTATATTTTATGTTGGCCAGAGGTGTCCTTAGTGATGTCCCCGAAAGTAAACTGTTCAGTGATTCCGTCCAAGGACTCTTATTCGACTGCCACAGTCAAATCGTTGCAAAATGTGTACGTTAATCAACACAATGTAAATCAGGCAGAGATCGTCTTTAGCTCTAACGACAAACTAGCTTCTCCTACCAGCAATGTGATGACGTCACTCATAAACAAATGCTACTTAAAGGCATATACGGGATAGGAATAAACACGCTCCGTTAATTTCAACCTAAAGAGGAGACCGCAAACTGTTCAATTTTATCGTTTAATTTTAATCCCTTGATCGATTAAATTCTTAATGAAGATTAACATTCCTATTCAAAACAATCCAATTATTTTTTTTATTATGAAGATTTCTTTGTTTCCCTGGCACAAAAGCGGGAATAAATAACAAAAACAAAATAGGCCTATAAACATCGGCATCAGCCCAGAATTATATATTTTATATATAATTATTTATAAATATATAAATAAAAACAACAAAACAAACATAAATAATAGACACACATTAAATAACCAAATAATAAATATGTTACAATATTTACAATACTGTACAATATTTCAGACTCATCAAAACACTTTTCCACTCTCGTTTCATCAGTTGTGATAAGCTTTTGGTCATGTTGATAGTGGATATCCAATCAGAGCGCACTGTTATGCTATTTACACATAGCGGAAGCTAACCAGTGTGAGTTAAAAAAAGTACAGTTTCTTACCGCCATTTTTAAAAACCTTTGAGCTCCATTTTTTTAGCAAAAATTAAATGCCTTATCAAACTGAAATTATCTAAAGCGTTCCTTCTAAAGGATGTCTAACTATTTTAATTTTCCAGTTTTCCAATTTTAATGTTCTCCAAAATAATAAAAACAAACAGCTTGCACCAGAGCTCTTGGGATAGCTATAGCTAAGTGTTTGCACACTTACTGAAATATCATCTTAAGTATTTAGAAAAATCTACTAAATTATATATGCATGCCTTATCTTCTTTAAAGGTGCAGTATGTAAGTTTGAATTTCTAGCAATGAATTACATTTTTTATGTTTTTTTTGCGTTTATTACATACCTCCTGGAGGATAGCATTAAACCAAATGCTCAGAGAGATGGTGCGCTATATATGAGCGCCCTGGGCCCTGTATTCAGCTTTTAAAAAATCTAGGGACACCCGCCTATCCCCAACCAATCAGGAGAGTTTTTGCAAGGAGTAAGGAGTAAGAGTACCTGTCTGTCAATCACCTCGCGTGCACACTCCTAGGTCCTCCTGCTTACAGCGTCACCCTCCAATCAAGCTTGTTACAATTCGCTTCGCAGACAAAAGTAGCAGGGATGTGAACTAGTTGCAAGGCGGCTGAATTCGTTGCATTTCATCGCAACAGACTTGGCTTGTCAAATCGCCAAGTGCAGGTTTAGAACGTATCGTGCCAGATTTATGTCAAAAAGACATAATTCGTTTACATGCCTACGAATAGTAGCTATGGTGCCAATCGCAGCTTAATAAAAACGATTGTCATGCACTAGCTCATACTACTAGGGGAGTAAAATTAGGAAGTTGTTTTTGTTAACATAAGCTAACTGTATGTCGTTACTATGGAAACGGTCATTTGTGTCTGTGCTCGTTTTGGTGTGAACCACTCAGTTTTAGAGCGTTTACGGTCAGTTTTTCGGGATTCTTTTGTTTCTCACCACGGAATCAGACATCACTTGCGTTGCCTTGCTCAGTCTCATGAAGTCAAGTCAGAGCGTGCACGGGCATGTGTGGTATGGGCGGGACCAAAGACTCAGGAGGTTTGGCTTTTTGAGTGTTTTGATTCAAATTCTTCTTCCCCAATTCTCTAGAACTACATACTGTGCCTTTTATACAGCATACTATGTTCATCTCTCATCCCTCTCCATGTCTTTTGTTTCCGGTGGGCCTCCCTCTCCCAAGACTGTGGTTCCTATGGCAAGACGAGGCCTGTGGCAGGAACAAGCGCAGCAGGAACCGTTGTGGCTGCCTTGGAGGCTGCCGCTTCTTTGGAGGCACAATGGCAGGCTTGGACTTCTTCAGATTGGATGAAATGACCCCCTCGTCCTCCTCCGCCTTTTCCAGCTCCAGTATGGAGTCTGATATGTGCTATGGACAGTCGCTGCTGCAGCCTGGAGAGTGGATTGTAACAAAGGAGACTACCAAATTGTCTGACGGTAGAGGATTTGTCATTTATGTTGACTGTATTTAATGTAGAAGATGCTAAATTATTTGGGCAAAACTTTACATTTTAACTTACGTTTTTGGTTATTTTTGAGTCTGAGTAAGGAAAGTGAAGATTTGCTTGAAGCAATGCAAAGGTTGAAAAACAAAAGAAATTAAATATCTAGCAACAAAAAATAAATAATTGGAACTACTGCACAAGTGCAATACAAATATTTTTTTCTAAAAAATTAGTTTTTTCTTTCCAGATAAGGGTGTGGCGTTAAAGAGAGACACCCAATCGCTTGGTCCTCCTCCCGAGCTTCCAGAGAGGCGAAGCCAACAACACCTGAGCCTTCAGGTACCCCCTCGCCCCCACAGTTCAGCTTCTTCCTCTGAGGAAAACAGTTCCTCCAGTGCAGCCCTTCCCCTGCTTGCTGGAGAAAAGGACAGCCCATCAACAAACGGAGAGGAACACTTTATTCCAAATAATAAGAGCATAGCAGAGTAAGTTACCCAAGCTCATTCACACAAAGACACAATGTCGTAGCCTATTTGTACTGACTATACACTGGGGTAAACGTGAGTAGTGTTTCTTTCACACTTTAAATGTTGTTTTATTATTATTTATTATGTGTTTCTGGAATTTGTTTGTTCGCTTGTTTGTACAAAATATTAGTGTACTTTAATACTTAAGAGGACAATAGATTTTGATTTATTTAA
>JAVQIZ010229308.1:0-21250 GCA_036023535.2 Galaxias brevipinnis | reverse complement strand
TGGTCGTTACTTACAAGGGCTGAACGATTAATCAATTTCAAATTGAAATCGCGATTTCAGAAAATGCAATTAGCAAATCGCAAAGGCTGCAATTTAAGTTAGCTCCTCTAATCAGGGTTCAAATGGTCAATGTTTATACAAACGCATGCCATCCTCGTGTGACAGTCATGCTCACCAATCAAGCATGGTTTATACTTCTGCGTGAGCGCGTTAGCGAACGTAAACGTTCATTTGGCGCTTCCGTTCACACAGTAGTTTGCCAACATACTTTAACGTACGTTTAACGGTCCCACTAGGTGGCTGTGTCGCATTCAGTAATCCAGAATGTACAAAAAAACGTAGAAGAAGCACAGACGAGGAAACTCCCGTTCATGTCCCGCCAAAGTATAAACAAAGAGACTGAAGGTTGCTCACTGTTTTTCATATTTTCTTATATCAAATAAAATCAAGTTTATTTATAAATCACGTTTAAAACAAGCAGAGCTGACCAAAGTGCTGTTCATACATTTACATACAGTTTATCAAACAATACAGAAAACAGTTGTAACATATAGCCTATATACATAGGCTAGCCTACACCATGCACAAGCTAAGTGCATAGAAAACCACTAATATGATTCAAAGGCTATTGAAAATCAGCCAATCTGATCCAGTTCATTCATTGTGTCATCTGCATTTTAATTTGTTTGGATACAGGCAAAATATTACTTACTTCCTATTATTACTTAAATTCTACTTGCTTCCTACTCTGCTCAACCAATCAGCGATTGTTTGACGCAATGAGAAGAAGCTTCATGCAACGGGCTGTTAGGGTCCGGGAAGACTCCCTGTCAACATGTCAGCGGGCTTCGGTGAGCTACAGAATCAGAGGTGGCCTAATGCGACTACGTATACGCCCACCAACAACAAGGACGCGAAACTCGAGGGAAAAAAGTGTTGTCAATGTAGCGTCTCTCCATTTAGCCAGATTTCAGACTCTCCTACTGTTTTTATTTCTAAATGGTAAATAGTGACAAATCTAGCGACCTATTCAGACCATCAGGAAAACGTGAGACGTCTATGTAAATGTATTAAACTGTCATTAATTCCCATGCATTCTGCTCAGAGTGATCACAGGTGAGAGGGCAGCTCTCTCTCCTGTGCTCCCTCAGTGCCCAGGCAGCCTATGTTTTCAGGCAAAAGATCGTTTACAGAAAGGTTTTATTTTCTAGATTTGTTTTATTCCTTTATTTAACTTAACAGTGACAGCTTTTGGGATAAATGAGATAATTGTTCTATGTTTGATTGCTCTACGTTCTATGCCTATATATATATATATAAAAAACGTATTCATTGTTGAAATCAATTCATATCTTTTCATTTCTCATCCATGCACTAAAAGAAAGTGCAGGTAATATTTTCATGGTATCTCAGGTGCTAATGCTCCATCACGTTTTGAATATATTACACAGTGAATATTCAACTGAAATGTTACTTTAAATAAATATGTATTGCAAATCAAATCGCAACATGTCAGAAAAATCGCAATTAGATATTTTCCCCAAATTGTTCAGCTCTAGTACTAACCACTGCATACCGAGAAAATCCCACAAGACCTGCAGTTTCGAAGATGCTCTGACTCAGTTGTCTAGCCATCACAATTTGGCCCAAGTCAAAGTCGCTCAAATTCTTATGCCTGCCCATTTTCCCTGCTTCCAACACATCAACTTCAAGAACTGACTGTTCACTTACTGCCTAATATATCCCACCCCTTAGCAGGTGCCATTGTAACAAGATCATCAATGTAGTTCCCTTCATCTGTCAATGGTTTTAATGTTTTGGGTGATCAGTGTAGAACGTGAGTAGGACTATGTCAGAACTACTTCAAAGCCGGACATATATGCCGGTCACTTCACTAAATAATCGTGTACAATCAAGTATTCAACAATGCCTGAACCTCATCCAGCATTTGACACTATCATCCAAAGCATTGTGGGAGCAATAAAAGAAAAGGTTTACAGCATCCACAGCTCCAGCTATGATCAGTGGGGTTACCCAAATTCCCAGGGTTCTCATTAGCTTAGCTATCTATCATTGACACACAAGGAGCCAATGGGGTGCCATGTTATCAAAGTAGTTAAAGACAGGTTTGAATTCCACTTTGTGCTATTTGCTCAGACACTTTAGGAGAAACTAACACTAACTGCAAAAACAAATAGAAGCACCTAACACTTGAGTGGATGACCAGCTTTATGAATGGAGCAGCAATAAGGTGTGTGTAACCTAGAGCTTTATGTATGGAGCAGCAATAAGGTGTGTGTAACTTAGAGCTTTATGTGTGAAGCAGCAATAAGGTGTGTGTAACTTATGTAGAACTTTCTGTACGGAGCAGCAATAAGGTGTGTGTAACTTAGAGCTTTCTGTATGGAGCAGCAGTGAGGTGTGTGTAACTTAGAGCTTTCTGTATGGAGCAGCAGTGAGGTGTGTGTACGTACATAGAGCTGGACGCGTAGCCTCTCGTCCTCAGTGGTGACCCTCTCACGGAGCACTGCCTGCTGGAGGCTGTCCTGGGCCATGGATCTCTCCAGGGTCAGGATGCGGGAGACCTCGTCCTTCACCATGGCCTGGGCCTCTGCCTGGGATAACACTGCTGCCTGGGCCTTCTCCTCCTCAAGCCTGGGCACGCAACGCACGCACACACGCACGCACGAACGCACACACACAGGGTGAAGACACAGTCCCGTCAGCTGACAATGAAACATTTAACAAAGTTCTTACTCCCACCTGCCAACACACACAAATTAGGTAAGAAACACTACTTTTTTTGTGATTGGATTATGGGAAAGGATTTATACATTTTGGGACTAGCTCAAAGCTTGCAGTTAATACCATCAATATTTTCTAGTGTCACATAAGTTGAGCTATCAACAACCAAGACCAAATTAAACAACTTTTCCCAAATGTTCAAAATGCTGGCCTACGACATAGATATAGACTATGGATATTTTCCGCACATACTCTGCAGACACCAAACCACTGTTTGAACCCTGTCGCTGGGTTTTCTTAGTTGCCTAGCAACATGCTCTCTGCTCTGCGTTGGGCTTGATTAGAGAAGTGAAGGAACTCCCCCGAAAACCCAAAGTCTTTCCAATGTTTGGTGGAGAAGTCGACAAAATAGGAAGGCATTTTGAAGGTGTGCGACTGTCTGGTCTTTCGGAGCTCTGTGTTTGTCACTGACAACGTAGACCCTCTTTTGAAAAATGGATCTTTAAATATGAACTAACACTCACAATCGGTTGAATAAATGATGAGACTAATAGCTAATTTATTTTTTGGCACAAATTTCCAAGCTCTGTGGAAGACAACTGAAATTACTGATGACTGACGTATTTATATATATATTGGTTAAATGTAAGGTTCAAATACGTGCAGAACCTATATTTTATACTATTTTTGTTAGTAATAATGTCTTCAGATTGTGACTAGGGATAGAGCTCTAGATAAGTGTAGCCACAGCCCACAGGGCTCTGAAGACTGTGCTGCTATGTTGATCATCCACTGAGAGAAGAGCAGGAATATGGAAAATGTAGGATCAGGTTTGCTGTTTACGTTTACTTTACTGACCAATGACGTCTTAATCATTTTTTAAATAATATTAGCTGATTAAGTGATAAATGGTAAAACAATGAGGAAATTTACATTTTCAGAAAATTATATAAAAATAAAACTTTTTATGACTGCAGACAACTGTAAAATACATGAGGACTATTAATAACCTAAGCATACATTTTATACAAAGCAAAGCAAAAACTCAGACATGGGTAATAGACAATATCCTTTCATTTCAATTCCATAAAGTAGCATGTTCGTCTCTAGAGCGGCTAATGGATAGGATACATGTTTGCTGGTCACTTCAATGGCAGTCTCTGCATAAAACCACTCACAAAGTGGACTGAAGCTAATTCTTGTGAAACAACTTGAAAGATGCTGTTTTAATGTAGGGTAAAATGGATGTACACAGTTTGTACTAGTTTAAATGTTTTGTTTTTAAAACTGACTGAACAACTCCTGCAAAGTAATTTCACTGGCTTTTAAACATTTATCACAACTGAGCTTTTCAGCCATATACAGATTAAAAAATTACATGGGCTCAAAGCAGGGCACCAGAAACAATTGCTGCCAACTTTGAGGATCAAACTAATTTGTAACTCTTCAGTTCTTAATGCAACAGGCTGCGAGGTAGACCTAATATTTTACTTCAAACTTTGTATTTATATAAAAAGAATAACCAAATGAAGACAAATTAAACTATGGTTGTAATTTGTTTTATCTAATTTGAAATACATCTTATCTCTATCCTGTCCATGTCTTGATCTACAACAGTTTTAAACTTCAGTCATATGAATTAGGAAAACAGAGCTTGCACTTCCCCATCAGGCTTTGCTATCCTTCCCATCTCGTTCTTATCCACTCTGCAACACTTTCTTTACTTCCCATTGAAACACTGCACAGGTCTACTTTCAGGCAGGAGCTAAATTGCCTGCTTTAGGACATGGCGAACATTGCTTTGGGTCTAGAAATGATGAAGCAACAGAAAAGACAAACACTGGCTGGCACATCCCAGCTGTCCAGTAGGACCGTATCGTAGGACATATTCCTTGTGTGTGAAATCTTAGACTTTGAACTGACCTCTAATAAATTAGGGATGAATTCAGAACTCAAAGGTCAAGAAAACAAATGGTTCCTAGTTCCCTGTATTTGTTTTTTTGCTAGTGTTTTCTCTAGATTTATCATCGGCCTTTAAAGTCGTCTAGTTATCTAGTCGTCTGTCCAGACTAAATCCAAGGCACACAACAAGACATTACAAATCTTCTTCTGACTGACAGACAATTTGAACTGTCTACCAAATCCTGTCAGCCAGGCTTTTGTGTGTTCTAATAAAAGAAAGGCAAACATCTAGCTGCCATCAGCTTGCCATATCAGTGAACGTCCCCGAGCAGGAGGAGGTGAGAGAAGGGACCAGCGGTAATGACAAGTTGTTTGGCCCAGAGGAAGTGAAGAGGAGGGAAGCCAGAGAGCAGCCATGTCCACTGGCTCTCTATCCAACCAGGGCCTCTGACTCACATAAATAAGAGCCCACACACAGCTGTCCAGGTGCCCTCACCACAAGAAGGGGCAAGCTGCAAGAAAAGAAGCATCTCAACACACATTGTATAGAGCTAGGAACAGTGGACAGAAAAAAAATCACACACACACACACACACACACACACACACACACACGGTCATTAGCAGACAAATGATGCACATACACACAACAACATCAGAGCCCGGGGGCTGCATACACAAAAAGGCACAGGGCACAACCCAAACTTGCTCATTTTAATTCACTCAGAAAATGATTTCCTATGCAAAGTTACTTAAAACTGATAATCTTCAACTCAAGCAATGACTGACCTACCAATAGCTATCAGTGTAATATGATTGATGATTCAACATATATCTTGAAACATTTACTTAGAGAATTAATCTTAGTTCATGTATGTGTGCAAATAGCAAATGGATGGATTTTCTGTTGATCTTTCCAATGAAAAACAAGGCAAGCAATTGAAACAAATAAGTTCAATAGTTGTTCTATAACAAACCCAGGCTAAATGCAGAACATGGACATTAACTCAATTTAAAACATTACAAACATTTTATTTATTTTCCTTGAGTTCCCTCCTCCTATTGTTTTTGTAATCAATAAAAACTGATAAAATGTTCAAGTTGCTATGGCCAACACTGGACATTGTCATATAGAGTTAAGCTGTGAATAATTACTTATGAAAATAAACTTAAATATATAATTTTATTCAAACCTAGAATCTGGGTAATCATGATAAGCATGGAGCTGGCAGCTGAAATGGTCTGGACATGAAACATGAAATTCTTTATGAACGTTTGTCTCCCGGTGGATTTTATTGGCCCCATTCATCCAACAATCCCCTACCATTGAAGCTTATTAGTACCACCAATGCATTCTGGGCCCTTAGATAGAAGACTGCAGCTACTGTAAGAATAAGACAAAAATGCGACATAAGAACTTAGAAACTGTAAAACAATCAAATACATTGAAACAACAAACCAAGGAGAAAGGTTCTCTTGTGGAGAATGGAAAGCCTGTCCTTTTAAAGTGCCTTCTTTGCCTCTAGACTTTTCTCTCCGGCTGCATGCGCTTTGTCTGACTCGCTGCTATCGCTTTTTTACCATCATTACTGCCCTGTGCTGAGAATATTGGACACATATTTTATTCAGCCATAGAAGATTGGCATAGATCGGAAAGAATGGAAGGAAGAGGGATAATGAGAGTGGATGACAGAATCCCCTACATAAGGATATAATACACTGAATCACTTGGAGGATGAGTCAATCTTTAGCATGGCTTCAGACAAAGCATAATCATTCATTAAAAACTTGAGCTTTAGCTAGCTACAGTGTTGATGGTATAAAGGTTCTTAAGAACACAGAAAAATAGAGGTTTAATAGTATAACTCAAAATGCTCTATTAATTATCTAATGATTTCCAGATAATGATCTTGTGTGGAATAACTTCGGCCTCTTGTGTTTATGGGTCATTCTGAGACTGCACTGTGTAACCGGACGTATCAGCTACAGCACCATGACTGGGACTGGGGGAGAAGACAAGGGTTGGGGGACTCATTCACACAGGACTCAGGTTGGTGATGGCAGCCAGTGAAGGAAGCCACTATCTCTGTTAGCACAAGCACCAAGTCAATCATCAGGGTGCAAACTGGAGAACAATCCCAAACGTGTTCCCGTTGAGCTCACACAATGGGAGGTTGGCCTATAAAGGGCTTCCCCTTTCTCTCTTGGATATAAAAAGAAAAAGATTATCCTTTCAACAATAACCCTCAGCCAATACAAGCTGCAATTCCAAAACCTCCCCCTCTCCAACAGTGGCCTCTTCCCTTCACTAAATGCTTAGTTCAGGCTACGTCCAGGTAGACGGTGCATACATTAGGTACAAACTGAAGACTCGATTCAGAATCCAGCCTGACTGCACAACAATGCAGCTTGGTTCAAACATTTCTGAACAAAGCAGTTTAAAGCTTCATGTAATATTAATGGTTGAATAATGCTGTTGAAGGCTGGCAATTAATCTTTCATGGGACTACGCCTTCCCACAATTTGTAGGTGCCGAAAGGCATTATGGGAGGGTGAAAAGTCTATCCTGGTAAACACAACAGCTCTACAAGTATAAACTGATGAACACTTAGACTCACTCAGAGCTTAATTAGGCGCTATGGTAGGGTGTTCTTCCAGACTGTGCTATCAGGTACAAAAGATGACGTTTACAGGACCCCAGCCTGGGGAAACAGGGTCCCTATTTTCTATATCAAAACAGCACCAGTCCAATGGCAAACAACCACAGTCTTTAAACAGCAACCTCCTTCATATAGGAGAGCTGAAGCAGTTTCTAAAGGAGTCGATGAGGATGAATTTATGACAGCTTCCAATTAAACGGTCGAAGCATGAAAAACAGAACATTCTCCGTATTCCTCTAAAACAACCAAAACAAAAATAAGTTTCACAGACGAAAAAAAAAGAGGAACGGATGGTTAAGCTTTTGGCGGGGGTGGGGGGGGGCTTTGCTTTAATGGTCAGACCACGACTCAGACAGCTAAGTCTAATCTCCCTACCTATTTGGTTCAGTTTGTTTGGCTAGCATGTTAGCATTGAGATCAACAGCCACTCCTGTACTGAAAACAAACCATAACCATTAAACAATCAAAGTTTGCATAAGTAGGTGAGGCCACAAATGTTATCCGCAAAGAGTTGAGATCAGCTAAAACATTTGTAATAAACAGGCTTACAGGCCACAAAACTTTACACCTTATGGGTCATGGTGTGCTTTCATGGCAAATAATGACAGAGAACGCTGTTAGACCAAGAAAAGAGTTCACATGCTCTCTGAACAAACTCCAGTCTACCACAGCTGTTCAGACAGTCAGAGGCATATATGTACCTTTTGACAGTCACTACAAATTGGTTTCAATACGCAAATGCTAGACATTTTGCACCATTTAGCACTAGCCGAGCCAAGCAGTATGTGGTACTTCAACCTATTTTGGGTCTGCAGCACCACTGTAGGGCAGAACATAGTGTTTAGATCCAGATTGGACAACACGTCCTTAGGGCTAGCTACAAAGGTCTTGAAAAGACTCTAAAGTGGTAATATAGGTTATTTTAATCTTGCTCATAAATCTTCGGCTCTAGTTTGCATTCTACTTGTGTATTTGGGGTATTTCATGTCTTCTGGGGCCTGTAGGTGCTATATATATATATATATATATATATATATATATACATACATATATATACACACACACACTTTGCATTGAAGACGTGGATCCTGACATGGACAGTGCATTGATACACAGAAGGCTGCTGAAATGAATGAAGAATGGCACCATGTGGCTGGCCCAGAGTCACACAAAGAAGAGGACTATCTGTTTCTCTTAAACTCATACATGCACACAAAGAGGTCTTACTTAAAATGCACCCCCAAGTCAAAAAGAACATCCAATGTACTGCTGTCCCATTTATAAGAGGAAGAAGAAAACTATGAAAAGGAAGCGGTAAGAGAGGGGGCAAACAATTATTATATATCAAGAAGTATATTTCTACTATAGGCATATACTGGCAAACTAAAAGTATAATTTTACATGAATAACCTAATAATAATAATAATCTCAGGAATAAATACTTATTTTTCAGAAAGTAACAAACCTGCAGTAACGAATGCACCTGGGGACTTTATCTCCAGACAAAGGGACCGTCAAGCACAATCCCAAATCATTCACCTTTCACATCAAACCCTCCATGTCAAGCACAATCCCAATTCCTTGACCTTTCTAACCCTAACCCTAACCCTCCATGTCCAGAGCTGGGCTCCTTTGCTTCCAGTAAATCTATTGTATGAATATGTGTGTATACTGAACAGTTGGGGAAAATATATGAACATATGAATATGAATATATGAACATGGGGGAGGTGGAGTGAAAGCTTTGATTTTGACAAAGAGAGAGCAAAGAGAGCCAACTTAACTGAGGAGAGAACTGCCCAGTCCCTCAAAAAAGGACCACTGCAATAATAGTTAAGACAAATAGACAATTTGACATGAGGTTCCTACTATAACGTATACAAACACTCTTTGCAGGATCTTCATTCTGAACAACCTACTTGCCTGTCTCATTTGAATGGCTACACAGACAAGGTCATATATACAATGCTGATTTGACAACCCCAGCAACATTGTTTTGAGCATAATTTCTCTTAGAGTAGATATGCTGTGAAGCCCCTGGCTTAGATCAACAGAGTGAACAAGGTAATAGCGTGGTCAGTTTAGAGCCTGTTCTGGGAGACACCAGACAGTGGTAAAACACAGTAATGCATTGCCCTCAACCAGGTCCCAACACTCTTGGTCACTACCCAAGGCAATAGAAAACATAAACATCATATAAAAAAAGCAGGAGAACAGAGGATGGAGAGACAGCATTAAAGGAAATATTGATTTTGTCTATTGAAGAGAAGCATCATGGTCAATAAAGCTCCCTTCTTGCCTTGATGGCGTTGCCACGGAGATAAAGAGGGCATTGCTGTTGCATCCCTGTGGCCAGAACAACAAAGCAGCTAAGAAGGCCGACGCTCATTCTAAATCTCTTTAATGCCTTGACAGAAAAGATATTTTCTTAATAAAATGATTGGTACTGGTTGGCCCCTGTGGATTGAACCTGATAGAGGCAATTGCACCAAATCAAATGCCAGTCTGCAGTTACAGTATGTACTTCTCTTTTCAAGTTCTCCAAATATGAATGTAAAACTCCTTTCTAGACAAAGCTGCAGTATGTCCTGTGATTCAGCGTCGTGTCTACAGTGCGTCCTTGCTCTAGATGCAGTTTGAGAGAATAAGCAGCAAGATAAACAAGAGTTTAAACTGGAAAGTGTTCCATGTTTACATTTGGTGTTTTATATAGCAATACATTTTATGCCTGTATTCACTCATTAGTGTTAACGAGTATTATATGTTTGGTTTGAATATTTTTTTTATTTTATTTATTGTTATAAACTATAGTTGAAAAGCTGATTTTAAATTATTTGATATTAATATTTAATCTAAATAAGAGTAAGTACCCTTTATTTGTCATGTATATAATGCAAAAGGTAATAAGAAATAGGCCTTTCCAAGGGGTCATTTTACCCAAACTATTAATTCATTGAATGAACAGAAAATGTGCTATATCGTGCTATGTATGGTTATCGGGGTATGAAGTGACCTATATCATATCGCACAGCCCTAGGACTTACAAGTTGTTTCCTTGAGCTGTGCAAGATAAACCTTTAAGGATTTGAAGGCCTACTGATTGAACATAATTGCAAAGGGGAGAGCAATTTTTATCCACTTATTCTTTTCAGCATCAATACACTGCTTTATAAAAAGAACAAAAATAATCAATAACTACACTATTTTGTCACTATCATTCTAACCTACCCCCTCCTCTAGGGAACCTTCGACTACCCTCAAAATTCTAAATGCTCTTCCAATTAAACTAGCTATAACATAATTTATAGGGGCACTAGACACTGTTGCACTGGAGTCTCTTGGAGCTTATCCAGAACTATTAGGGGGAAATGCTGTGTTTATCGGCCATGATGGGAAGAGCACCTGCTCCTTTGTGGTGGAGGAGGTCGAAGACGAGAGAGGGAGAAGAAGAGATGGAAAGATGCTGATTCCTCATCAGGGCTGGCTAATGGATCACCCACTCAGCGCCTAGGAAATTACCTCACGATGGCGCCTTCTATCAGGCATGATTAATTGATCCATGAAAGAAAAGGAAGTTGGAGTGAGAGCAAAGGCTGATTTGCTTCAGTAGAGAGAGAGATCTAGAAAGACTGTAAAGTGAAGGATTTGGGACTGACCTTTTCGTCAGAGGAAAACGTAATTATTGACCATTTGCATGAAAGAACTTGAACTGCAGCAAAACGTTTGACAGCACCAATATTATATGTATATAATTTTTAGACTACAAATGGAGAAAACAATCGATGGTTCTAACAAATGGATAGAAATGTAGGTACTTGTTTAATAAAGAGAAACAGAGCCTATGCCCAGTGTGCTGGAAAGCCCAAGTGGGGGCTTTGGCAAGTCTAGCCCTCTAAAGGAGTGCAGCTGGTCATTTGCACCAACGGTACACTCAGCGCTGTTTGTCTTTTTTTAATCTAGCTGATATGTGGGTGCCAATCATAATTGCCAGTAAGGCACATGCATACAATCGTGGCCAAACATACTGGCATCCCAGACATTTTTATATTTTATTTAATTAAAAGAGCTTTTTATCATTAACAGCAAAATAATCTCAATGTGTTTGAAGCTACTAGAGGCAGTCTATATGTAGGAGATGCAAAGACATGCAGAATGCTCGTTGTCACTGCATATCGCTATAATGATCAGCGACTATACTTCAAGTATGGGCATCTCTTCCTGATTAAGTGACGTAGTTCCTAGTGCCATAAAGCAATTCGTCACAGTTTCACAGGAGATGGTGCCCGGTGGCAGACAACACGAGTGCTAAACATTGACTAACTCATCCTCTTTTTCATTCTCCCATAGACATTACATTGTTCTATCAGAAGAAATGTGATAATCTGTTAATATAAAAAAGTTGCCTACAGTTGCTTAAAGTAAAAAATCTGTCTTAAATCTCTAAATAATGTTATTCTAAAACCAGAGCTCTGCATAAAGGCACTGCTGAATGCCCTGATCCACAGCTCTATTGTAAAGTGTGAGATATTGAAGTATTGTGGCCTTCCCATTTTAGGAGGGTATGAAAGGTGGGACCACAACGCCTCCCACTAACAAATTGTCTGATTCGTTCACCATTGTAATGTTGGTTTGCATTCTTTATATGGCACACAGTTTGCAGGCTCTTCTGTTAACATACCAATGTACCTTATAAAGGAGTGCAGGTGTAGATTGTGGTTGCAATATCATGGTTAAGTATGATTATACTTGAGATGCCTAGACTGAAGGTCACAATTATGGACTTTGTTGGATGAATCTTTTTGACCTAAAACTAAACAACATTGTCAACAAAATGACATGGGTTGACAATATTTACACCTGAATTTTGTTTTTGAAAACCTAAACTTATTGGAAATGTGAAAAACATTCTGGTCTTAATTCTCCACTTGTATGTTAACCTCAACATGTATGCCTACCTCCACCCAAAGTGGAATGATGCAACAATGATGCAACAATGATCAAGGTGCTACATCCCTCATCCACTTGCATTGTGGCAACCACAAACTCTTGAAACACACTGGTGTGCTGCATTTCTTTTTCATATTTATCAGCATTTCTTTCTTGTAATTTAACAAAAGTAAGTACCTGAAGTCTGTGTGTGTGTGTGTGTGTGTGCGTGTGTGTTCAGTAGCAAAGCGGACACTCACCAGGAATGCATGGCCTCCTCAGCCTTGCTCCTCTCTTGCTCCAGGTCTTTCTGCAGCGCCTCCGTGATCTTCCTCCTCAGGCCCTCCACATCAACTACACACAGGGAGACAGAGATGGCAGGGTGAGGCTGAATCAAGAGGATGCTTAAGGCAGTGTGTGTGTGTGTGTGTGTGTGTGTGTGTGTGTGTGTGTGTATTTGTGAACGTGATTTATTCAAACATTTTGACTACTCATTTAGTTTTTTAAACCTTCCTGGACGCCCATTGGGCTAAAATATCTACATCCAAAATCCCAATCTCAATTTGAATGTTTTTGTAAGCAGTAGTGGCTTTCTCTCTGTGCATACTGTGTGAGCTATCCAATCTAATGAGCTGTGTGTGTTTACTACTGTATGATGGCACTGAGGTGGTAGGGGCTTCTGGCCCTCAGGCTCCCTTGCCTTATGAGCCATAGAGAGAGAGAACATTGGCCATATCTGCCACGCACCAACAAACACCATGACTGCAAAAACATACTAACAGAAAAGCAGAGATCTTTCAACATACAAGGACACAAACCCCCCGCTGCTATCGCATGAAGCAGCTTAAGGTTTCCCCTTCTCCATGTCATTGAAGTCCTCCATGTTTCACCATGTGTCCGTCCTATCTCGCCAGGTAATTAACCATGAAAGGTAGGAGTCCAGCGTGCACAGAGCCTAAAACGTGCTCTGAAGGCAGGAGTGCCATGCGGTGCAGTACTGCAGTGGTGCAGTAAAAAACAGGGCACTGCCTGCTGCATTAGACAGATGGGATGATACCTATTGTTCGAATCTATTACCTACTGCCAGGCCAACCCCTGATGACAGCGCAACATTGAATGACATACACATACACACTGAGTGGACTTTCTCATCTATAACCTAATTTCTATTAACATAGAATGTCACCTACTTTATAGTATTTGGCAGGAATATCTATTCGACTAATAGATACTTTCAGATGCAGCTTGTATATAGCGGTTTAATAGATACTTTCAGATGCAGCTTATATTTAGCTGTTTAAAACAAATCATACTATGTAGTCCTACTATTCTTTCCTGGAATGCTTGTCCCACCATTTTTGTGCTCAGGCTATTTCAACCCTCAAAAAAGCCATAAAACGTTTGCAAATATATTTCAAATGAAGGTTTACACTAACTCCAATTAGGGCTGTGCGATATGTCGATATGTATCGTTTGACGTTAGAGCATTATATACAACGATACACGTTTTCCTATAGTTTATTTCACTGTCGCAAATCCTACTCATTATCTCAATATTTTTTCGTCATTTGGACGTCGCTTTGCACTTTCACACGGCACAGATGCATTCAGGAACCACAACAAACTTGAGTGCTCAAAACAAACCCTAGACTCAGACGTTACAATAGGCTTTTCCTCGCGGCACACCTAAAGTCAAAGAGTCCTGCAAATTAAAAATACACGACGAGTGCCATTGCAACATACATGTGCATAGATATGACCCCAATATACACGGTCGAGAAAAGGAAGTTTTGTGATTCGGCAACAGCAGGCAAACAATTTGAAGCATTGTTACCAAATATCTATTTTGTTTGCGGCAGTTTAGTGTTTTCATATAATGCTATAATTCAAAACTTGAATGAGTGTTTTGTTTACTAGTTGTCTTTTATATATTTATTGCCTATAGTGAGCCTTATTTTTCTGTTATAGTTTAAACTTGAAAGTGTTCCATGTTTACATTTGGTGTTTTATATACGAATACATTTTATGCCTGTAATCACTCATTACTGTTAAAGAGTATAATATGCTTGGTTTTTATTTATTTTTTTATTTTTTTTATTCCAAGGCTATAATTTATGTTGTTTGAGTTGAAAAGTGTGGAAAATCTTCAACCAAAAAGAGTTGAACATTTTCTGTTTTCATGTAAAATTGTTATATTAATATTTAGTTATTTGTAAATTTCCATACAAGTTCTAAATAAAATAAAAATTATCAAATCAAGTACCTTTTCTGTGTCAAGTATATAATGCAAAATGTAATAAGCCTTTCCAAGTGGTCATTCTATATAAACTATTTATGCATTGAATTTACAGAAAATGTTCTATATCGTAACCCTAAACCATATGTATCGTTATCGGGATATGAAGAGACCTATATTGGGATATGAGATTTTGGTCATATCACACAGCCCTAACTCCAACATTACTAGTATTCACAAAGAGCCATCGTCCCTCATTGAAAAAATAACCTTTTTGAGATGGTGCTCTAAAATGTGTTTCGTGACAGGATCTTGTAAAAGCCTAACATTGGGAGTCTTTAGGGTATTCTCCTTTTGGCCTTGTGAAGTTGATAAGAAATAAAAACATCCAAAGGACAGCAGGAAGATGGGAGGATGAGCGTAAGGATCAGAGAAGAAAGAGCTTCTGTTTTCCCAGGAGCCATGGGCTTGGTGAGTTCTAGGCCTACCTAGGAGGTTGTTTTTGGCTTAGGCAATTCCCTCTGTGTCAATGTGTTACTGGGCAGGATGCTGCCTAGCATAGGGTCTCAAAATGACAAATAAACGCACTTCACTTCCAAGGTGTTGCAGGTTATGCTCCGTGTTCTTACTATCTGACCCTATCCTACCAATCGTTTGCCTGCCAGTATAAAACACAAAAAATAATAATTATTTAAAAGTTTGAAATCCCTAAGAATTATTTAGTTTTTGGTTAGGTTATCATTTTTAAACAAAGTACTATTCGATTGATAAAATATATAATGAAGACATTGTCAATGTTTTAAAAGACTAATATTGCTTAGAGTTAGTGATTAATAATTCATCATTTACAAATACAGTTACAAGCTAAAGTATTGTACCTGAATACAATTCCGAAGTTCAATTCTAGGTCATAAACAGACAAAACAAAAACAGCCTTCTTAAGGAACATGTCAGTCTCGTGGGAAGAAGCTATAGACGAGGCATACGAAAGACATAAAGAAACTCCTCTATAGTGAATTAGTGGCTGAGGCAGAACTGCCAGGCTGGAGAACAAAGGTGTGTCCTGTGAAAGTTAGTTCCCATGGATTTGTGGCAATATCAAGAACCAAACTACTTCAGAAAATATGGATCTGTGGCAAAGAATTGTAAGAGTAGTAAGAGCATTCCATGTTTCAAGCCAGCACGTGGAAGAATGTATAGGGCACTTATAATAATCATGAAGATAGGTTTATTTATGAAGATTCATCTTTCGACTGTCTGAGGGTTCCATGTTTCAAGCCAGCATTTGGAGGTGTGTAGGGTGGTACTTCTTTTCAATATCTGGTCGTGCCGAGGGCGAATATAGAGGGGGGGTGGCTTTGAGACGTCATTGCTCACCGTTAAGCCTTCTGGAGGGGTTGTGGGCTTAAAATAACTAGCCATCCAGGATGGAGGGTGCCGCTTGAAAACCTTAATGACATAACTACTCTCAACCCAAATCCATTCTAAGTATTGGTTTTTAAAAGTGCTCATCTTCGATTATGGCATATTGGATACTATAACATCGCATCCTGTGTATTTTGAAATTGTTCTGGAGAGACGAAGGCTAGTACATGCAGCAGATTGCAACGAAACTGAAGATTTCATACATAAGGTGTCCACTGCCGTCTTGAGAGAGAGGGGCAAAGTGGATCTATCCAAGAAGTGGAACGCCCAGATGCGCAAGAGGATACACTCACCAGAGTCAGCAATTTGAGAAACAGACTCTGTACAGGTCCATAGTGGGTAGCTTCCTGAAATAGTACCCACCACATACCTCGTCATCAGCCCAGGGATTCTGGCATTATTTGATAAAAAAAACCTATAAAAAGTTAGGACATAATATTACAGACAGTTACTTCAATCAATGTTTTCAAGCCAATTTGTTGGTAGTGGGTATACAATAGCCAAAAAGAGATGCATGGGATGCTATTACTCATTCAGTGAACACTATACGGAGGTCTGATGTCGTATCAGAGGCAAAAAAAAAATAAAATTGCCAAAAACTGAAGAAAGACACAGACCACTGGTGGGGCAGAGGCTTGCCTAGAAATATCTGAGCTGGACCAGCAGCTGACTCTCACTCTCACGGTGCACCATCAGCCGAGCATTGGACACATAGCTGGGCCCCGTGTGTGAATTTAAGTGTTAGCTTCATTTTTTATATTTCCCACATAGGAAAACACTGGTGAATGTCAGAGTCTTTGTGAAAATTGCGTAAGTGGGATTTAAAGGGTTTAAACACGGCTAGTGAGAGCTATTTCTCTCAGTCTACGACTTTGAAAAATGGCTTTCAGAAGGGATGAGAGAATGTTCTGAAGAGGTGGGGCAATACGGCTACGTCATTCATTGGAGTCACACTTACAGCTGCGGTGCTGTCCACTGTTTCTTTGTTAAAGCCACAGCAGACTGCGAGCCAAATTGCTTTGAGACGCTGTAGGGGCGTTGCAAAATGCTTGCATTTGCATGTATGACAACGAGGAAGTCACTGAATCTTCATGATTTCAATGGCACTGCTCTACCCTATAATATTTTTAAGAAACAGATTATATATATATATATATATATATATAAATAAAACATTTAAAAATTTTTTTTTAAAAAGCAATCTGCATTGGATTTCAGCTGGAAATAAAGTTATAAAGTGCTTGGTTACTCTTTTAGAGGAAACTTGTTCTTTAGAATGGTTGGTTAATGAGGCCCCTTTGTTTTCAATTTTTTCAAAAGCTAAGACATGTCTTTGTATGCTAGCCATCAATAAATGGGCCTTATAAATAAATGACTTACCAAACTTAAATAATTTGCAGTTAAATCATTGTTAAAGTTTGATAAAATCCCATTTGGCAGCAGCATAGATACATGATGTAATATACAATTCTACTGTAGCAAGAGGAACACATGAAGAGGAGTCAAATCCTGCTCTTTGGGTAGAAAAGAAAAAAAAAAAAACTTGAATGAAAAGGACCACTCCCACAAGGGCAGACTGTTTGGCTGTGAACTCCAGGATTCACCTTTAACCCAGTGATTGGAACCTGATCAGTAGGGTAAAGTACAATGCAGATTATCTTGTGATCTGGGCAATTGAATAAATACTACAGGTCTGATCATCTCTGACAATGAGCATAGCATGATATGGAGACCCACCTCCATGAGACCAAACCCTGCATTGGATGTCCACCAAGGTCAGCCCTGCGGAAAGGAACTATAGTAGGCAAGCAGCTGGTTGAATAGGTACTGATAGGATAAGTACTGTCTGAGGTCTTAAAGGGGGTCTCAATTGAGATCCACGGGGCCTATGTCAATCCATAGTAGGACATGTAAATGTTAAAGAGATTAAAAACTCATCATCTTTTTCGATTTGAGTTGGCAAAGGGTTTTTCTGGCTCCACACCATGCTAAAGCCCAGAGAGCAGGAAAAGCTATTGGCCAGGAGATAATAGATGGGTGGCAAATTGCATTTCTCATCAGAAGTTTCATTAACCCCAGGACCTGCACGGAGGGCATAATCTGTAACATTCCCACTTCTACACGTTCCGGCTCCCATCCCAAAGAAGCCCCCTGCACCTTTCACCACCTTCCACAGGAAGAAAATAAACGCTGTCAGCCCGGAGCCCTGTCGGGATTCTTTGAAGACATTTCTTATTCCCTCTCTAGCAGCAATTCAATCAGTCGTTACAGAGTAACTGGTCATTTGAAATCCTCCCGTGAAGACAAAGCAGGGCCGTTTCAGCAGTGTTTAATGTTATCAGTTGTTTATTTATCCATCTCATTCTTGCTCCCTCTGGTGAATTGGACAGTCATCTTTAAGCTGGCTAATAGGCCGATGCAGTGCGCATGTGGGCGATGGCGTATGAATATTTATAGCACATTGGAGAAGGTGTAGGAGGCGCAACCTTGACCGTAGTGTAATCAGCACACACAGCGACTGCAGCATGATTTAGAGACAGCCAGGATGAGGAGAGTCTAACTCAATACCCACACCTTGTGGGCACACATAATCAATCGCCCCCTCATTAAGGTTGTAACCTTTCCTGATTGGGGTGAACTTTGCTACTTTTTAATGAGATTCACTCGCATACAGTTGGATCAATTGTCTGAGAAGAATTCTTTTTCTCTTTCATGACAAGGTAGTGAGCTCTAAACGCTTCTATAATTCTTAGCTGGATTTTTGGTGGAGTCACAGGAACAAAAATAAAGTTGGGAAACAAATCTATGTACCATGCACTTACGCTGTAAGGAGCACAGTAATAAAAGACCAAGGTCAGAGTCATTTGAAGACCAATGGGGAGTTTCAGGTTCAAATCATTCACTATAAACACTCCACAATCTACAGACAAAAACAGTTACAAAGGAAAATATGAGAATTTCATTGTAAATGTTATAAATCAAATATTTAAATATGTGGTCAAATAATATAATAATAATTAGAGAGATGAGAAGCACCAACTTTCCATATTTTACCAGGTAGTTTCTCTAAAGATCAGTCAGATTAGGCAGGCTTGCCCCCCTGGGAACTTCAGCTAGGCTGCAATGTATTTGCTCATGGTCAAGCAGCAAGTTGAACATTTTCTGAAGTTCAGATTTTTAAGCACACCTATTTGAAGGTTTTCTTTTGGGCTGCATTCAATACTTCTTGGAGTTCTAGCCAGTACCTGGCACTTAATAGCACCTCAAAACATGATAACACCACCATGTTTCACAAAAGAAATTGTTCTAGCCCAGTTATGATCGGTACCTGCGTTTGCCCAAAAGGTTTCACTATGACGGAGCCCAGTGCAATCTCCTGTAGGAAGAATTATTCCTTCTTATGTGATCTCAGTTTGTCCGTGGAACAAAGACAAACTACTATGATGCAAGAGATATATATATAACAGTCCTTGATTATCTTAATCCAATAAACTGTTTGTTATTGGATTAAGACGTCTCCAAGCAAATGTGAGAGCTATAAGTCTGACAAAGAAAAGCTACATCCTCCATCTTTTTATACCCATTGTTTTCTGTATGCTCTCTTGATTACTTTGGATTTCCCTTACATGGCCATCCTATGTGTGCGTCTAAGAAAAGGGTGCCTTTCCTGCTGTTTAAATGTTAACTTGGTATTTTCCCTTAACCCCAGTACCCCTGATGCTGATCTCCATCCCTTCCAAACAGAGAAGTGGGGCAATTCTTACCTCAACTGTTGCAGTCATTATCTGTATAAAAATTCAACGACAGCTCTGGGCCCAAGACATTTAAGAGATCTCACAGCCAACCTAGCGCTACACCCTGACGATTGCACCACATCAAAAATCTTGGTGTTATATTAGGCTCTGACATATCAAACCACACATATCAAGAATGTTTCAATGATTGCTTTTTTCCATTTTAGGAATAATATATTTTTTTGTATCTATGGCTGATGCTGAAAAATAACACCACGCACTTGTGACTTCTAGACTGGACTACTGTCATTCTCTTCACTCTGGTTGCTCCAGCATCTTCTTGAAAAACCTGCAAATTGTGCAAAATGCTGCTGCTAGGTTCTTCACTACAACAAAAAAGTTTGATCACATTACCCTGGTGCTTGCTTCCCTATTAACACAAGGGCAGACTTCAAGGTCTTGCTTTTGACATACAAGGCACAGCATAATCTTGCTCCATCCTAACTCTCCAACCTAATCTTACTGTACAAACCGTTTGTTCCCAAGGACTCCTAGTCATCCAACGTATATCCTAAAAGACAGCCGGAGGAGGCAGGGTCTTATGCAGAGCTCTGTTATTGTGGAATGGTCATCCAGCACGGGTCAGGGACTCTAATAGTGTCTCAGTATTCAAAAGCGGACTAAAAACCCATCTGTTCTCTTTCTCCTTTATGACTTCAATTGCTATGTGGCATTGGCCCTTGAGGAACCTTTGAACACTTTCTCTTTTTTACTTTTCTCCATTTTATGTTGGGTGGGGTTTTCACACCTTACTGAGATTAGGATCATCATGACTCCAGCTTCACCCTGTCTATATCCCTAACAACAAACTGGGATCTCGCTAACGGGTACATGTACATATACTTAGAGATATTAACATGTTAGGAAACAATGCATAGAAAGACAGCATGCCTGTTATCTGCATGTTTATGCCAGCCTAAGTATGTGTTAAATCTTATCTGCATGTATATGCCAGCCTAAGTATGTGTTCAATGTTATCTGCAGGTATATGCCAGCCTAAGTATGTGTTCAATGGGAGTCAGTTCCAGACATTAGACCATAAAAAAAGAGTCTGAAGCTGAAACTTCAGTTGGGCTCCATGTATTGAGACTCCTAATTGCAGCATCAATTCATTAAATTGATTACAAGTAAGAATTAATAGTTTCATTAGCTGTTTGGCAATGGCAATGAGTCATAATATGTGAAAGGTCGCATTCTGAACAAAGAGTAATTACTACCGGATTGAAAAGTTTAAATTAAAAGTTGAGTACATACAAAAGCTAAAACATCAACATATATGCTGACCTTCCACAGCTGGCCTTATAACTACTCCAAGCTCTACAGAGGTCCCTGGAAAATGTTAATAATAGCACTATGTGCAATGCATGGCACTGTAGGTAGTTAATTTATATCTATAGACCTAACTGTTATGACGACAAAGGAGAGCGATTAATAATAGGCTTAATGTGTGTCAACTATTGTTATAACAATATCATTCATTATGAGATGTCATCTCGTTCTTATCATGATCTTATTTTGTTCAAACAAGATTGAGTGATGTTATTTCTTTATAATGTAAAGTTAC
>JAVQIZ010229296.1:0-36950 GCA_036023535.2 Galaxias brevipinnis | reverse complement strand
TTCGCGGGGTTTCATGACGTCATTAGATAGTGTCGGTCATGTGATTTAAAGTTCCCAGTATTTACTTCGAAGAATGACGACGATGACCATTCGACATAGGCTACATGCTGTATATCAACAATGAAAATAAGCAAAACACTTTCCATTGGAATCATGCCATATTGGATCATACAGTGGATAAGAGACACAACACAACTGTACAGATTTGTCTACACATTTACAGATCTACGCACGCATTCACAGATTTGTCTACACATATACAACTCTCAATACACTTGCAAATCTGAATACAGACGGATCTTTAAAATACACTTACAAACCTGATTACTACAGAGACACAACTCTCCACATGCATTTGCAAATAGTTTTGCTACAATTATGACCCCATAGTAAACCTTTTGGTTAATTATGTATGTTTAATTTCTTAGGTGATCTTTAGGATATGATTTTAAATACATTTGTCCTGTTGTTTGATGTCTTCGGCCAAACCACCCACAGAGCAATGGCACCCACTTCCTCTATGAGAACGTCATCCAGAATTATCCAGACCCCAATGAGGAACTCATCAGCCGACAGAGAAGTATCAATCTTCGCTTCTGCTGCGAGTACCCACTAGACCAATCTTTGTCCATGCCCATTGGCCTCAACGCCTTGGAGAGGTCAGTCAAATCGCTTCACCTTAACATCACATTTGTCATTTATTTCTCCTTGCTTGGTCATTATTCATTGATATTCATTATTTACATTGCCTCTCCATAGCACTGTAGTCAAGAAGCTGCCACTGGGGCACGGCCTCTACCATATGCGTATGATCCCCTACAAGGATGCTGGCTTCCGTTTCCCGTTGTCTGGTGACAGTGTTAACGTGGAAGTGAACCAGAGGGTGTACATCGCTGTGCACACGGAGGGAGTTGACGGCCGACAGCTCTCTGTGATTATCGAGTCCTGTTGGGCCAGCCCTGTTAACGACGCTAGCTCCCCTGTCCGCTGGAATCTCATCACCACAGAGTAATGAGATGAGGATTAAGCATCTTTAACTTCATTTATTGATGATCAATTTATCAACGTTCTTGCATGTATTTTTTTTACCATAACTGCCTACGCGATCGAGATTTATATATGACATATGGCAGAACACTGCTTTTTTTTACCCTCTTTAAAACTCATTTCAAAACCCGACATCACTTTTTTCTTATTACCTCCCTGTCTCCTCCAGGTGTCCCAGCCCAAAGGACCGTACAGTGCAACTCCACGAGAATGGTCTGTCAACCACCGCCCGCTTCTCCTTCCAGATGTTCACTTTCCACAACACCTCTCATGTCTACCTCCACTGCCAGGTCCACCTGTGTCTACTGCAGAACCACAACTGCGGCGCTGTGAGTAACTATTCGTATGGTTTACAGTTGTGGCAAATGCAAAAGCAAAGTTATTGATTTATAGGCATAATATTATTTTTGTTAGTATAATTTATTAGGTTTTTGAAAGAAAATAATTTTCCCTCACCATGAACATAACTATTAAGAATATCAGCATCACAGGGATCTGAATTTAAATTGCTGTTAAATCTAAGCCTGGCTAATTGATTACTTTGATTTGAAGAGTTGCTATGCTGGTTACCACCGGAGAAGTCGTAGGGACCTGTCTTACCATGACAGTGCTGACATCTCTTTGGGACCTTTTGTTCCGAGGGACAAACGAGGTATGCACATCTCAGTTAATTCATCATATTATTACTCTTCATTCTTACAACCTATTGCAATGCATTAAGTACCTTTACTAAAAGAGCACATCTTTCCCCCAGATACGTGGTCTCCAAAGCAAATAAGAGTGAGCGGGGCTCCTGGACAGTTTGCATCCTTGGTGACCTTGGCTTTGGGTTTCCTGGGTGTTATAACAATAGTGGTCTAGTGTCCGTTAGCCCATGCTTTCACATACACACACAATTTCACACAAGACTATGCTTTTACTAATGTTGCAGCTTCTTTTGGTCATGATGTTTATTTTGCTGTAATTAAATTAGGGGATAATTCTAGTGTTTTCCTTATATTGTGACATGAGCGCAGGGTCATCTGTAGTGTTTTGATACAGCAGTGGGGGGCAGCAGAACCTAACTTAAACTAAGTACGTTAATTGTGGACATGCAGAACAGATATTGGGGAAATGCAGAGGAAATGGGTATGCACTCCAATTTATCTGACCTTACCACTTGGTTAACTAGCATCTTTGTTTTTCCTTATGTAATTCAAGCTAATCCACTACATTTATTCTATGTTGATTCTACTTTTGAGTAATTCCTATTTGGACATTTGTTCTGTTTATTGCTGAGGTCAATAAAAACTGTATTTCAAATATTGGGTTAATTCACGGTTTTTAGCTATATAATTGGTGTTTCTGATCCTTTGAGTGTTTTATTTGGATTAATCAATGAATAGAATTAATATTAATGAACAAATAGGTAACTATATTGAAACTAAATTTGGGGACTGAAAATCTATAAAAATAAACATTAACTGAACATCTTTAACATAATCATCTTTACTGTATTCATTGTTATTTTAATTGTATTTAATCTTTATTTAACCAGGCAAGTCATTTGTGAAGCTGTTCTCCTTTGCAACAACAAACTTGCCAAGAGGCAGAGTACAACAGTACATGAATGGAACACAAAAAAACATATACCATACATAAATGTAAAATAAAATTATTAAAACAAACTTCTATCATCATATTAATCACTGTTAGATTTGATGGGTTGAATTTCTTACCTTTGCCCTGACAGACATTACCCAAATCCTCACAGTGTCTTCATGTGTAAGGTATAATTCTTTAAATTTTTTTTGTGAAAGTGTCTTTGTGTCTTTTACACTAAAGGGGAGACCCTATACATGAACTGACACTTATAACACACCCATAACATATCTGTTGAAGTCTGTTGAATAGCTGGGGGAGGGCTTCAAGGATGTTCAGGTGTTGTACTCCCCCCAGGCATAAACAGTTTACCAATAGCTTTATATACATTGAACTAGAAAAAAATGTATGTAGGTTGCTGGATTTTCACACATTTCTGTGAAATGTTTTGTTGGGGAAACAGTTTTGTTCTCTAACTAAAGGGTTCATACTCCACAACTCCTCCCAAATTTTGCTTGAATTTCATGAGGCTAGGACAAATTATGAGACCCTATTTTATAAATGCATTTATGGGTGATTCTACAGAAATGGTTCAAATTTAAGGTTGAAGAAAAGCCAATTTATTTTTTCTCGGTTTTGAATATATTTATAATACATGTTACACCATTTTAGTAAAATGTTATATATATATATATATATATATATATATGTGGTTTATTTTCTGTATAACCTTTCTTGCCCCTAAATATGTCTCTACCGAAACAAGGTTGAAAATGTATAATTATTAATAATGCATTTCACTTATTAGCATGTATATATGTTTTTCATGTAAAGCAGATTAAAAAACATTTTTGTCTGTTTGAACAAGTTTTTTTGTTTCTTTTAAGTTATTTTGTATGAATTCTTTAAATAATTTAAATAGATAATAAACAACATAAAACAAAAATCCATTTCCAGATTTTAGAGAACATTTACTTCAAAACAATGAAACAAAACTCTTCAATATGCTAACCTAAACGAAAAGGTTTTAGTCTCACTTCCTGGTTAAAACTTTAGGGTGTCGCTAAAATCAGGCTTCGTGTGCAAACGACAATGAATTGTGTTTCGGTAGTGATAAGAAAGTTGGGGACATACATTTTTACATAAAGTTTCTTAATTCATATATTTTTTTCAGAAAATAGATCTGAATCTTCTAAGAGCAATTTAGAAGAAAACAGTACAATTTGTTATTAAAACAAAGTCAATAAATGGACAACACATTTTTTACTGTCATTTTCAACAACTGAAATGTAGGGCTTTGGGTTGGGGACAGCCAACTGCCAATAGAAAGTTGCAAACAAAGCTTATATTTGTAAATGCCTAATTACATAGTATCACAATGGAAACATTTTCCCAAGATATACCATATCATAATCCAGATGAGACATAAAAGTTAAAAAAGTTAATTATTTTTTTAAATACTTACTTTAGGTGGGGACAGCAATTTGAACCTTCTGTAGAATCACAATACATCGTCTTTGCAACTGGCATGGAGTGTTGCAATTCAAACAAATTGAACTTGTAACCTGTGGGAATCAAGTTGGATGTGCTTTTGGATTGATCTGTTCAAGATTGATAGTTAGCTTACTGTAGCCTAGTTGAAACAGCTGTATCATGTACAGGGAAGAAAAGGGAAAATACCAGGTTGAGATTATTATGTGAGTCATGTAATTGCTACTTTAATTACCTGAGTTTAAATAATATTGGACAAAGAAGCTAATAATTAGATTTTTCTTCTTCTTATCTTCTTCTAATCTTTCTTATCTTATTCCTATCTATGCATAATATAGTTCAAGAGAGTAAATAACCAGCCCACATATCCATATCTGGTTGCATGATAATTCAATAATGTGAGGTGATTCTAGTGACCATGTGTGGTTGCACTCTTTATGGGTTATGTTACAAGTATGTGGAGGATAGTATATGATAAGAAAAAATCAGGAACAGAGCTCGGGGGCACACACAGTGCCCACCTAGCCTACCATAGCTGAATTAGACTCACTGGGGCATGATGGTTTCCAGATATATCTTTGATAATTGGATAAGTATCCAATTGTAGAAATGTATAGCTGCCTTTTGAACATGCACGCAAATATGTTCTTCAGAATGTGTGCCTCAAACAGGTTTTGCTCCAAAGAGAGCAAACTGAAAGAAAGAAATGTGAGCAGAACAGTTTGATTTTGCGCTCATTGCCCATTGGGCTTATTCATTTGCATATCTATCCTGTCTCCTAAAGAAACTGACTAGATGCAGTTCAATAAAATACAGAACACTAGTTTCTTTCCCCAGAGCCTCCCACGGCGTTTGAACTTAACAACATCCATATGTATTTAAATAGCGGTTAACATTTTGTAAACAGCTGTCACATCAGTTTATGGCTCCACTCACTTGCGTGAGTGCCTCGTCATCAGGGAAAGAATCTGAGGGACAAGGAGACCGGACAATAGAATTGGATTGGAAGTAGGGGGGTTAGTGTGTTTATCTGAGGACACATACAACAGCAGCAGAATTACGATGGTGAAAGACAGTATGCTTACGCTATACTAGATTTGGGCTCATTGAAGCAGGTGATTAGGGAATCACATCAGTCTCTCTGATAGAGCCTCCATGCACTCCTACTTAAATGCTGGTTTGGACCACAGAACCAGAGCGTTTTACAAGTAGGGAGCAACTTACTTGTTTCCATCTGCTTTTTGAATAGTTTTTTGCTCACCACTTTGATTTATATACATATATAACCCTAACCCTAACCCTAACCCTAACCCTAACCCAAATATATACACATATAAGTAGTAATAAGTAAAATAAGTAGATTTATTTTTTTTCTTCTTACAAATCAGACAGAAAATCCCCCCAAAATATGGACTTGTTTTCGAAATGCGAATGTTGCTCAACTTCTATTTTGAAGTACTATTTTCTTCAATCTTACCTAAGTCACACCTAATAATAAAAAGATATGCCAATTTTCATGTGTAGATGTAAACACGTCTTTGTTGTACAATAACATGAATCATCTAACTAGTTACGTATTTTATAATGCTTTTAAGAGAATCAAAGGACAGCCGTTTCTATAACAACCACACAAACACAACTTCTCTTTTGGCACCAAATTGGGGTGAGCTACCTAAAGATAACATTCATAACATTACCTGCCTTCTAAATGGCACGCAAGGATGCTGTTCCTTTTCAGAGTCCCCACCTCTTTAAATCTCCTTTCTCTTGTTCTTGGTGAGGGATTTCCTGTAAGGAGGCAAGCAAAGTACCTTCTACTTTTTCTCTTTGTTTGGTCGAATCCTTGAGTTGTCAATATTGCTTTCGCAACATAATTGTGGTCTTAAGAATTATCTAAAGCAATCCTGTAGCCTACTGGGTGTTTTCATTTATTTGTAGACAAAGGAGGGGAAAAGAATAGGAAATTAAAGGAAAGGATTGAATGCTGAGAAACGAGAGTATAAAATATGTTGCCTCACCAGCTTAATGGAATCATCTCATAAGGTCCCAAGAGTTGTGTTCTGCAGGGTTCAACTAGGTTTCTATTTGAACTTTGACCTTTGCTATTCCTAAAGGTCACTCTGCATGTCAACGCCAACTTTCAGAGTGGTGATAACTTGCCAAGTGGTTACATTTTGCAGTTAAGCCTTCTCAGAATTAAGTTTGTATATGTTAATAAATTATAATTAAACATTTTGTTTTATAAACTAATTGAACAGAGATGATGGACACAAGGCTTTTTGTTTTGAAATATTCATATCCAGCATGTTTTTAACGTTTCAGTTTTTTTGTCCATTGTCTTATGTTACGATGCCACAGCATTGCTGTATTCATACATTAATTCACAGACAACCGGATATGTTTGCTGTACAGCTTTAGAAGTAAACAGAAAAAGCAAAGAGAGGTGTTCAGCCTAAAATCAGCAATTAGCTTTAGTGAATGGATGTACAGCGTCATCAGAAAAATGGAGGTGCACACAGCCCTGTCAGGTTTCATATCTTGCCCATTAAATGGACAATTGTGAACAAAGAATCTTAAAAAAAAAACAAGTGCTGCCCTGCTCATACATGTAGAACACCTCATAGAGACGCTCCCTAAACATTACACTTGAAAAGGCAGAAAACGTTTCTGTCACGACAGCTAGTACTATTAGTTTGTGCGGTTACCTCTATGGGACTGTCAGCCAGGCACCTCAGTCGCATCTCCTCTGTTCTGGCCCTCTGGTGATGGAATGATCTTTGTGTTTTACACTTTGAATCTAGTTGTATGCACACTTTGTGAGTCGATTTAGAAAAATTATCTGCATTATGGTTGTGTATGGTATGGTACCAGTGCCTCAATTGGGGTACCTGCCATGCTTATAAACGGACTTTGCTCATTTCCAACCAGCAACATGTTGAAGTAAAGGTCAATACATTTAAAATAAAATACTATTATAGAGCATTTCAAATAGCATTACATGATGTAAACATAAGCAGACATATACTTGTAAAAATATATGTTCAATACTCCAAAGCCTACAATGTACAAACAATTGTTCCCAAATTACTAAAAGTGACACCTACAGCCCTGTTTAGAAGTCTTTATTATACTTCCCATGATCCACTCTATCGTCATTGGGATGTCGCTGTCAAATCATGCATCCTTGCAAGTTCACCAGACGGAAATCCTTTGTTTTGAAAGAAAACTTGACCAAGCAAGGTATGTTAATGCAACGATTACCAGTTACATGCCTGTCTCAACGTGGATTAAAACACCTCTTACTTTTCCTTTGGGACGGCCTCATTGAAAATAAAAGGGCCTTTTTCCCACCATTTCTTTTCATTTGTTTTCAAGGCTCGCAGTCTTGATAAGTCCTTCTTGATGAAGACATATCTGGCCATCTTCGGTTACTGTCTGGAGATATTGGCATCCCCTGGTGAATACTACACTCATGAGAACTATCAGGGAACTAACCCCAAACCCTTGTTATGTTACACTTCTTTTTATAAAGACAACCGTTTTGTTTCATTAAGTTGATGAAATCCCACAAAGGATGATTACGTGAGGAGTGATCAGCCAAACATTGACATAACACTATAGGCCGTAGGGAGCGCAATAAAAAAACAAAGCAAGTAATGTTGTTAATCATGTTTATCCATCTTTCTGTTCTGTAATAACGTATCTGTGTCATGAAGCCAGAGCATAACATTAATATAAGATTATTTGGTAACCGGAGGGCTTCCTACCATCTGGTGCCGATGCTTTAACCCATGACCGTTTCCTCCACAGTCCCTGTCTCAGTGACCTTTGCTTTTTTTAACGACTGTGCAAAGCTCATTCATAGTCTTGTTAAAACCCCGTCCTAAATATGTTGCAGTATATACTTCAATCGTCCGCCCCCTCCTAATGGCAATCACATGCATATGAATGTGAATGCCGCTATGCTAATGCATTTATTCTTATCGCTGGAAGGTACTGTATAAAGCGAGAATTGTACTTTCCGTTTCATCGGTGGAACTAGACATTCAATTTTGGTGAGTTATTTTTAAAATCACACGTATTAACTTGGTAAACAAACCTGGAATACAACTTTCATAAACCTTTTGACAGACTTTGACAGACCGCTTTTCAAATGCAGTTGCTTTTAGCTTATTTACAATTAAAGGGCAGAGGTTGATGGACTGACTGATGGCGAGAATCTCTGTGCTTTCCTTTACACTCTATTAACCCCCCTGCTCCTCTCCCCATTGGCTGTCAATCGACGGCCCTCTCCTTCCTGTTTGCGGTACTAAGAGGCTGAAATTAGATCTCGATCGGCGAGGATTTGAGATAAATTGGAAAGCAGATCGGTCCAAACTCGATTTGCTCTCCGTTTCTGAGAGGGAATAAGAAAATGACGTAGTGGGCTTGGATGATGCAGCAGACAGAGGATGTGGGTTGTCAAGTTAAAATTTGAAAAAGAAATATATTTATTCAAGCAGATTATTCTGTGTAATGTCACATGTAAGACATACATGATCAACATAAATTTCATGAACAGGACTGGGTTTTCAGGATAAGAAGATGCTTATGAAAACATGCATACATTTAGAGAAATAGATTTGCATGACATCTGGCACAGGAAGTTTACTATCCCATTGCTGCAGCTAGATGTATTCAATCACAGTTTTTCTTTTATCTCTTTCTGCCATTCTGTCCAGAATATGTGCCTTTGCTGCCCCTCTGAAGCAGAGGCTCTAGACCAGTGTTGTATTGCACCCATACTCTGTGTGGAGCGTCTCCTTTCCCTCCTTTTGACATGCTAGCCCAAAGCCTCACCGGCTCCCCTGGGAGGCTCTGCTTTGCTTTGGTCCACGGGGGTAATCGGCCGCTCCCATTACAATCCTCAGAGGAGGAGGGGCTGCTCCTTGGCCTTTTTGTGTGTCGAGCAGTCAGGGTGTGGATCTCGCTCTTTTCACCGTCCCACTTTGATCTGACTCCAATCCCTGTTAGCTGATACTGTAGCACAACCTGACACTCAGTTTTCTGCCTAGAATTCCAGAATGGGTGGAGAAAAAAAAGGGTGAAGGTTTGAGAGGTGGAGGAGAGAATGCCAAAGTCTGGTTATCTTTGTCTTGTTGGGGAGAGATGGACGTGATGACCTTCTGGTGAAGCTACTCCCAATAGGTCATAGACCAGACTTAAGACCATGGAGACCCTGAGGGGGAACAAGTGTCTTGGTGTTTTATGCTGTGTTTTGTTTCTGTTCCTTATTCTTCGTGTCTTGCAAACTTAAAAGTATATTAAGGTAGATTACCATTACACTTGATCCTCAAAACATTGTATACCTTGTAGCAAAAAAGATGCCTAGAAAGTTGAAGAGGTTTTTTACAAATGCAACACTGAATTGATAATAATTGCTTGTTGCTGATCTCTTTGTATACATTTCTGTGGTTCCAAACATGTTTTGCGTGCTGCCAGTCATCCGGGGACACCTCGGAGGGACTGTGAAGATGTGGGGGCCACCTGTCACAGGTGCAACAAGATGGGCCTCTACAGATATGGTGTGGGAAGCTTCATGATTGGTTGACGAGGATAGTTGTTCTGGCAATTTGAGATGCCTGAATTCAAGTGACAAAAACCTTGTCTTTCTACGAATACCTTGGGATGTGGGACTCAAAGATTTGAACAGAGAGAATTACTGAATTACCAACAGGTTATCAATTAATTTGTGTGTGTGCACGCATGTGTAGGTGCATGTTTGTATGGGCGTTGCTGTATAAGCTTGTAAAAGCCTCAAACTTTAAGGTTGCCCAACCCATAAGTTGTGCTTTGCTTAGACAAGGGCCTCACATGTCAGTGACAAGACACCCACAGCAGTTAATACACATGATAAACAGACAAGCTAAAGCACATGCAATGCCCAAGGCAAATACTGGAACTGGTGTTGACTGCTTAAAACTTGTATAGCCTGAATATTAGCTCTAGAGTGGATGGGGCTGTCATTCCCAGAACAGCTTTGCCTCATACATTTAGAAAATCTGCTACGGAGTCTGGGGGAAAAAATGTACGGTGTGGTCGAAGCAAAACCCAGATGTCACAGTAAAGAAGGCCTGCTAACAGTTTCAACTTCCCGATGTAGGTAGGATTCAATGCACCGATTCTGCATAATGATCAGTAGAAGTCGGAACGTAATTTAAGAGTTGACTATTGTCTTTCCAAGCACCATAATCCCCTCCCCTGTCATCCCTCAGCTCTGTGGTACAAAATAACATCACATCTTTATTTAGGGGACATATCGAAATGACGTTATAAAGATCACTCTATACCTGCCACAGGGACAATGGCTTGTCTTGAAATTCGAGACCCAGTATTGCATGAGGTACAGCAATTGAACAACGTCCATGTCCTCGGCTAATTCTAAGGCCTATCGGATGTTATGAGACGCTATACCAGGATGTTGGTTCAATTTCCCGGCAGTGCTATACAGGGAATAGGCCCTGATGTATTGAGTATCATGCAGATGACATGTATGTGTGGAGAAGACCATTCATTCTCACACGTGCACAGTCAAGCCCAGCCCTTCAGAGTTATTCCTCAATTTGTTTGGCTCTTTAGCTCCCCTGAAATTATTTTCAATGACATCTTTTAATTAATGTAAACAGTAATACATGTTAGAAATACAAATGTATGCGACTTAGATGTGAAAAAGGAAGCCTATACTTGCCTGTCAATCACCTCGCATTCACAACACTGAACTTTTTCGACCATTTCAGTTTAAATGGGACCAACAGTTATTCAACCATTAGAATTTACTAAGTTTAATCATACAGTTTGTTGTGAACAAAATGTCAATCCAGCCCTCACATCCTGTTCTCAAGCAAAACCTGACACTGATGTACTGAACATGGGTTCAAGCGATGTCGGCTACGCTGGATCTTTTCACACCAAACTTTGATAAGAGGAAAATTATTTGTTTTCATAGATTTTAGTTCCTACATCATTGAAAGCAGATTTGATTAAGGTTCAACTCGATTAACGACGTGACGTCTGAGGTTGGGCCTTTAGTATTGTTAAATTCTCCATAGCTCCATAGGTCGTGACCATCGACACATTCTTATGTCGGGTGACCCGCGTTGACTGAGCACATGCCAATTTTCCCCAGGTTGTTGTCCCAGTGTGAGACTGGATCTGCGTGCAGCCCAAGCTGTATCACACGGTATTGTCCTCTCTGGACACATATATTATACACACAATGTATGTCTCTATGACAACACATGAAAGTTAGACAGTGCAAACAATATACGGGCATGTGAAGTTGAGTGGACTTTTGAAAAGAGTAAATTCTTTGAAGATGTTCCACATGCTTATTTACTTTTAAACCTGTTTGCACTGGAAAAACTATATATATACTGTATATACACATACTATGTACTGTATATATATATAAATATATATATACATATTTTTGTGTACAATAAAAGAAAAACAGTTGAGCAAATAGTAAAATGTACTGCTTTTACTGCTTTAATTTAAGCTGTGATTAATGAATAAACTGCTCTCACAACTCGTTACTCCTTACTACACTTAGACATTGCTTGTTGTCTTCCCATTGGACTCCAGTTTGGGTAGAACATTTTTAAGTGTGGGCAATCAGACAAAACACTGACCATACATCGCACATTCGTTTAAAGCCTTTACTTAACAACCAAGTTGAGGCTTTTCAGTCCTGGATCATTTAAGACACAGCTTCATCCTGACTCACGTTTCAGTTGTGTGCTGTTTGGTGAAAGTTAAACCAGGTGTTGCAAAAGTCATACACAGTTGTAAAAGATAAGAAAAAGACTATCAAATCAGTGGAGGAGAGTGGCAGCAGACCTCAGTGGAACCTCTGGGCTCTTCAGAAGGGAGGGATGGGGGGAAAGAGAAATGGAGGAAGAGATGGATGTGGCGGGAGGTGAAAGATTGACCTATTATGGGGCCTAATAGAATTTCCCTTGGTCTCAGGGGAAGCAGAATGGACTGTAACTCCTCCTCCCTCTTCCCTCTCCTCTTTCCCCATCCCTCCATTTGCCTGAGTGGAGGATATAATTTCATCACTCTCCACTTAATTGTGTGTATCCCAGACAGAGTCCCTGTCTCTTTCCGAGCCAAAACCTACGGCAAAGCATGAATACGGGCAGAAGCAGAGGGTGGGAAGGATCAAGAAGGAAAAGAAAGGGATGGATCTGGTACCACAACAGCGTTTCTGTTGAAAACAGCAGGCAAAGAGAGTAGAGATAGAGAGAGAAAGTCTGTTTTGAAATGCATTTATTGCTCCATAAGTTTATATATAGCTTATGACTCTTATTCTCAATACTTCGGCTCAGCTTTCCAATATTATCTCATTCCTTGCAGAAGCGACCAGCAGATGGTATCATTACGAGAGGTAGAGGAGAGGAGTTACAACCAAGAGTTGAAGGGTCGAGCGAGCGCTCTCTCAGGTGACATGCGGTCGAGTGTCCCAGCTGCTTTTACTTCCATGCAGACTGATTGCCATGGCCCTCGGGGACAGGAGCCCAGTTCAGGTTTACCCACACCATACCTACCGTGTGCCATGTGCTGTTTGGGTTTGAGAAAGAGAGAGAGAGTGAAAGAGACCTTTTCTTTTTTCTTCTTCTTCTTTGGAAGATGACTGAAAAAAAAGCGTCTTCCCTCAGTCAGAAGGTTACCTTATTGATGGCTCCACTTTCACCCCAGGGGGGAATAATTCACTCTTTTCCACTCTGTCATTCCTCTGGGCACTGTTTTGCTACTTATAAAGTCGGGCCGAGCTGTTTGAACTCCTTTTACAGTCAACCATGACTAAAGAGAACACATGCGGCACACTCCGGAAAGAACCACAGACTTGCAACACAATAGTCATACATCATTAGGAGTTATTGTGAGGTCTTGGCCATGACCCGCTGGAAGCTGGCATGTGTTTTAGAGGGACACTGTGGTAACAAGGAGTGACATTAATGTAATTTTGCCTGTATTGCCTTTTTAGAAGACTTGTGGATAAGCCACAAAGACAAATATTCTCGGTCAGTACTGTTTTCCAGATAAAGCCTAGCCCAAACAAAGTGTGACCGTTCTCTTATTAAAGGAAGCCTTGAGTCTGAGTGTCAAAGGGTCAAAGGTTTAGGAACCTGTTAAAAGGCCTACTGTGTGATTATACTCATGCTTCATAAATCCTTCATCAGAAAATGACTGGAAAATATTTTAACGAGTTTTACAACTTAACGTTTGAGTTTTTAGGGCTTAGAGAAATGGCTTGGCGTCACGTTGTAGAGTCGTCTAGGACCCTTTCAGCCGAGTTTCTGTTATTTTGGCCGTTCATGACCCTTCCTAAGGTCGTTTCATGTCATAGGCTGACATTTCTTGACAATCCTGGGGGATTCCTCCATTTCCAGTTTCTCACTTCTCCCTAGCGGTAATCTGTAAAACAACAATAAATACGCACAGATGGCATGTTACCCTGAGACCAGGTAAAGTGAGGCGGGTGGGAAGTAAATTGACCGTAGCATGTCGGAAACGTGTTCACAGCAAGAGGTTAACTTGTGGGCTCTCGAGGCTCGAAGTGATTTTTAACCATAATGTTATGAGCGGGCACAGGGTTAATAACTTGCAATGATAATTTAACAAGATTGGGTCCAGAGTTTGGGTAAAGGATTTAACTTTAATTACAAAACTTTAATGGGAAATTTTGGTCACCTTATATTCTATACTTTGTGTTGAATAATACAAAATGACAACGAGCACCGAATGTTCCTTGTTGGATACCTGAAACTAATATGGTTCAAGATCCCTTTCACAGTAAAACAAGACAAGAAAAAAGAAAAGGTCCCGCAGCCTAACAGTGTCCTCTTGAAGTCAATACTCCCAAAGCTTTCCTCACCACATGTCAACGTGCATGCTTCACTTCATGCAAACCATTCTATTTGATATTTCCCATAAGGTAAAAAGTTAAAAATAAAAAACCTTTAGAGGCTTGCTGTACACATAAGCTCTGCTGATCTAGCTGATTGGGTCTGGGGTCAAAGTGGGGAGGTAGCTGTTCTTCCTCTGATCAGAACAACCTGATAATAGGGTAGCAGTATGTGGAGGATTGTCCTTAGAAGTTTCCATACCCCACATTTGAAATGACATGCTCCATATAGACTGATAGACTTTGGATTGACAAAGGGAATTTCTTGGACTCCAAGCTAGGATAACATAGCGCCACACTCTTGTAAAATAAGTGATTAAATTATGAATACCCTCGTTTTTTTCATTTTCGAGCACATGGGAAATTGCTGATGATGATAGACGTAGTTATCAGTCACGCTATTGCAACAGGCCAATGTCTGTGGTGACAAGGAACTCATGAGGGTCCCAACAACTTTCAAGCACAAGTCATTTCCCACTTCATTACCTTGCTATGTCACTCACCAGCATGTAGGTCTTGGTGTTTTGAAAGCCAAAACATTATGATAGTATTGAATTGCCAAACATTGTTGTTATGATAGTATTAAATTGCCATACTACACCAGTCAGAAGGTGTAGCCATAATGTATAGATTCTTAGTGAAGCAGTCAAAGTGAGAGTGGAGGGCTTGGACTGTCCCCCACCACACCACACCACATTTTTCAAGTGTTCAGTAATCAATCTGTCTTCTTTGGCTTAGATTACATGACAGACGGACTTTAGTGGGGCTTTAGAGACTTCTGCCTGAAGGAGAAAACAGGCTTAGTAATAATAACGGTTTTTAAACCAAACTGCTCCATGAATGTGAGGATGATGCAATTTTGTGTGTTGGTTTGAGTGTGTGTTCGTGTGTTTTGGTTTGAGTGTGTGTTCGTGTGTGTTGGTGCTTATGATCATGAGATTCAAACAAAAACGCCCATGATGCTCTGAAACATAGTCATTGTAAAAAATATATATATAATCGTAGATTTAAGAGCTTTTTTTATTTGACCGATTGTACTGTTTTGGGAATTTTGCAAATTCACATTTTGAACAACACAGTATACATAATTGTAAATATAAGGGACATTCAGTATGTATCAGTCCTGTACATTGCGTCCTGGTGCATACAAGTGTTGTCAGTCTAATCTACATCACCAGGGCTATGTGATACACAGGATGTCCATGGTGCCCTGTAGTTCTCAATAGACATTCTCTTTACTGTCAAACTCTCCCTCTACCACAGAATGTTACACGTTTGCTTTCAAGCGCAACGTGACATTTCAAATTTTGCCTTCAATTGGTCTTTTACTGTACAAGTAAGTCTGTGTCCGTCTGCTTAACTCTCATGGCCCATGCTTAATCTCTATTGACAAAATTATGTAAATACTGTTCAGGGAAAAAAGTCTGACTACAGTCACAGCTTTTCAAAAAAGAAAACAACCTTTGGGGGCACAATCATGACTATATTACAATTAACAAGGGCAATACAACATTTAGGTCCTGTCTGAATTCACTACATGGCCAACGACTGATCCATGTAATAGGATGGACTGTGCAATCTTCGAATCAGGAATGGAAATTTGCTTTGGCTTCTGCATATTTTTAATAGAATGCAATCATCGGACCATGTAGAGTCTGTTTGAGTCCAATTAAGATTAAAGTCCTTCCCCAACAACACACAAAGTATATTGTGCATTGTATACATACTGACCCCAAAAGAACGTTTCAAAGAAAAGGTATAAAAAAAAGTTATTGACAAACTAAACAACATCAGCAAACACCTGAACAATTTCCCAGGCACTTGTGACGCAGGCTACATACATTATGTACATATTTTAGTGCTACAACTTAGCTCTGTTGGAAACAAAAAGAGAGAACGAGATTTCTAACATTTACGACTCTTATTAGTTAAAACAAAAGAACTGTAAAATAATAAAGATGAAATACCTTCATTAGTAACGCTAATCGATAGAGCTAAAAAGATTACTGGTGCACTGTACTATACATTTTGTAATATAACGTATAGTGCAAAGGCAACCAGTAGAACACTATAAAGTAGTAATCAAATATATAGGCCTTCAATGACTTGTCCAAAATGTCATGTCAAGTAATAACAGTTTGAAATTAAAACTCACACTAAACAATGCTAGATAGGCATGCATTTATACCAATTTCCCAAATCGAGGCCACACAGGAGGATACCATAAATCCAGAATCGCAATAAATATAACATCATCCATTTATTGGCCGTTTTGATTGAACCTGCTTATCTCAAGTTATGATGTCTCTCGGCTTCTATTTCGAATGACTAGCCTCTTATTCAAAGGTCGTTGTTGCCCACAATGAAGAAACCAGACACCCTCACATTTCCGCTTCACTGCTTCCATCCTCTTTCTTCTGTCTGAAGGATTGTCCGGTGCAAATCTTAGTCTGGGTTACACACTTCATCTCGGAAATAGTGTCCACACAATCCCACCAAGGCCCCTAAATCCCCAGCAATCCCGATTGTCAAAGCGTTATTTTGAAAGAGGGCACATTCCCATGCCTCCAAGCCACACAAGGAACCCTGAGAAATGAAACCGAATATGGAGAACCCTGGATCTTTGTTTTGCATCGTGAATAATGGCGCTTGTTTTATTTGTGCCTTAATATATTCTATGTACAGTGTTTGTATTCTGAGTATGATGTGAACGGGATGATTAATTAGTTATTTGTTTGTACATGCGTTTCGTTTACTGATAAAGCAACACCTGGTTTGTCAAAACAGAGCAAGTTATAGGAGCTTAGGCATATACCTCACGAGTGATTTCTTGATATATGCACACTTATAGTAAATCATAACACATGTACAGTAATGTTTCAGTTACACAGTGTGTGGTCCCTGATTACAGAAGTATAGTCCTGTGTGTTAGTTTAATCATTCCTATTGTCATACTAAAAATATATGGTAGTACATGTGTTAGTGTGTGTGTTGGTGTGTGTGTGTTAGTGTGTGTGTTGGTGTGTGTTTGTGTGTGTGTGTGTGTGTGTGTGTGTGTGTGTGTGTGTGTGTGCTTGGATCTGGGTGTGCGTGTAAGTAAGTTCTTTGAAAATGTGTCCTCCTTTCCAATCTAGGTCAGTGTAAGGATAATGTGCCTGAGCTTCTATGTTATGCAGATGGGCCTGTGCAGACGGAGTCACCTTACCTCTGTGACCCCCTCCATAGACCACCAAGGTGGCTGAGTCCTGCCAGTGAACATAGTAGACTCCTTGGTATAAAGCTGTGTCTATATGGCAATACTACCGTAGTACACGCACATACCATATTGTTTGAAATGTAAAGTTTGACTAACCAGGTCATTGTGGGTCGTCATAAGGTGTGGTCCATCCATTGTGGGTTATAAGGCTAAGAAGAATGTTAACATCCAGTAATAAGAGGCACGTGCCATTGGTTAACTGAGAAGTCCGTTTACTTGTTTGAAAATAGTATGTATGGCATAAACAATGGGAGTATGGTGGTGAGACTTAGAGAGTATATGTAAAAGCCAACGTACCCTTGTGAGGATTTAGCATACGAAATATAACTTTGGAAGGCCTTTGCTACTCGAGGGTTAGTTCTTGTGATTGTGCATAGTGAAACCGAAAGAAAGTGGGATTGTCTTCTCTGGTGTGGTTACAAGGCCATAATTGGGATAAGTGGAGAGGGTTAGCGTGAGATAATCTTTTGGGTCATGGCTTGGTTTGGGCTTTTACAAAATAGAAAACAAGGCGGTCGCTGTATGACTCAATCAGCTGTGGTGCTCTGGTTTGAGCTGGACTTCTGACATACCACATGGCTTGACAGTGGTGCTTGGTTGGCTTAGTCTTACTGGGACGCGGATGTCTGGGTACTACACCCTGTTCGGGGAAGAGATTATTTGGTATTGTTGTAGTTGATCCGATGGTTTTGTGTGGCCTGAATAGGGATGGCTTGTTTCTATGCGACGGTTGAGGTGAAGCCAAATGGTCACACCCAGGTCACACGATGGACGTGGCCGTAGGCTTGGTGGTGGTGGGGCTGAGGACCAGGCTCTGGGCCACGTCTTCGCGGTTTATCTTGCGCAGCGCGGTGCACAGCGTGTCAATACTGGCACAGTCCTGGCTGGCCCAGTCGGAGAGTAGAGCGCGGACAGGGTGGTCCTCCTGTCTGAAGGTGGCGATCCGCTCCTCCTCGTAGCCCAGAAGGCCTGCCAGGTTGCACCAGTCGCTGTCCTCCATGTGGTCGACGTTGTCCGCGTTGCAGCCCCTGAACAAGAGCTTCTCCACCTCCTGTCTCGTGCGGAGGGGAAGAAGCAGGCAAGGCTCTTCATCTACAGTGACCACTGTGGAGAACAAAATAAGCTGTTTGAGGGAATTACTATTTTTAAAATCAAGGCAAAAAGGGAAAACAACAAAATGTACATTACATAAATTAACACTGTATTAAAGAATGCGGAGGTTGTTCTTGCTGACTTGGTTGACAGTCCGCTGCACTGTTCTCTCTCACTCTTCTCATGAACTAAGTGGTTCAGTTCAAGGAGGACACAACCACAATGTCATCTTACAGCATATAGCTCTTGTGTGAAACCCAAACCAAGTGCATGTTGGGAAACTCAACTAAATTCTTCAACCCTGTTCTTCAAGGAAGGACTTGAAATTGCCAGGAATATAGAACGTTCTGCTGCTCGACACACTTTAGGGCTGACAGCGTAATTGCTGTTATTTTATTGATTTGCAAGAACGAGTTTAAGAAGTTGAGTTGGCGAGGTCTCATACCCCTTGCTTTTGACCCCAAGGGGAATTCCTTTCAGTTACCACACTGTGCAACCTAAGGGTGCTAATGTTTGGAATCCAAGCTTACTGTCGGTCAAGACTTTCCTCTAAAGATGGAAACAACTTAATGACGCACTTTACTCTAAACAATCTACCATGGAATATCTCTTTCAGCCTACTGTACCAAATGTCCACAGTACACCTCCCACACATTTCATTCCATGAATGGCTTATTTACCTTGTCGGTGTGAGAATTGTTTGTTTCTGTGTGTGAACATGTCCACGGTCTACCTGTCTGAGCCTGGCTCAGGCCCTGCTGCTCTGGCAGGCTCTGGCTGTCCACAGATATGCCGCTGTCACTGTGCAGCTTCTCTCCCTCGGGCGACGGTGTCTGGTTCTGGTTGCTGGTGCAGTTGTTTGCGCCTTGTTTATTCTGTTTACAGCTGTTCCACCTGAGGGAGGAGACAGGGGGTGGGGTTGGGTTTGAGGAGTGAGGTTAGGATAGCTGATGGAATTTCTTTCTAGAAAGAAAAACCGAGCATCGTGTCTAGTGACAGTGGTACCGAACTGTGAGTTGTGAGGTGTATATCGTACGCAGTGCGTGGACAAATAGTGTAAATTGAAAGGATTATTGAAAGTAATCATAGCTGAAATTGCAATATGAATGTTTCTGCAAATATCAACCATTGAAGGTGCGGTATTGTGCATATATATATTGTATACTGTAACTCTACCTGCACTGTACTGTTAATACTGGTCTACTGTATTTACATTATCATAATCCCAGTACCACTTCCTATTTATTCAATAATCCTACCTGCACATATTTACATATGCCCTGCACCATACGCTTCACTTTACCATGTATTTGTATCTGGTTAGATGGCAAACTGCATTTTGTTGTCTTAGTGCTTGTACTCTGTGTAATGACAATGAAGTTGAAGCCAATCTAATCTAATCTAATCCAATCCAATCTAATCTAATCTAATCTAATCATGAACATGAGGGATGTGTTTGACGATGCCATAAATACACACCAATACACTCATGGCACATAACACTCCACAGTCACATAACTGATTGCCATCTGCCCATGTCTCTGTTATCTGCCATCCTCTATGGTCTGTCTTGCTACGGGTATTCTGACCAAAACATTTGAAGTAGACACAACGTAAATGTTAGTTTATTTACCTAACACTAGAGACAACGTTCTCTGTGGCAGGAAAACACATGGCAGCAGGCATTTGACCTCTTCTGCTCCCTCTCAGACCCAATCAAATCGACCAGTTTCATAGTTCCATCAATTGAATTAGTGACTCTTGCGCAAAAGTGGGTCAATTCAATTTTCTTAACCTCATGAATGTTTGCTTGATTCTTTTAGGTTAGCATTAAGCACAGATAACAACCTTATCCTCAAATATAGCTCGCAAACCCACATTCAGTATTAAGTAAGAAAACGGTGATGGGTTGTGTGTGTAAGAAGATGGACCTTAAACATGCCACAAATGGGGAGGCATACAACAAACATATAAACAAACAACAACAGTTGATCCTCAGACACCGCAAAGCCGAGAGCAGGAATGCCCACAGTCATTCAGAATAATGGCAGGTGCTTTAATGAATTATTAAATGGCTGAACTTTGGGATCAGATGCAATTGGCCTATTCTTATACATATCTCAGGACATATATTTTTAAATCTAAACATGTGTAGCCTGAATACCTCCCCTTTCTCCGTTGAACAACCCATTCATGCATGGATGTATGTGGCCCATTCAAGGTGGCGGATGGTTGAGCGGGGTCCCTCACCGTTTGAAGATGATGAAGGCCACGAGCCCCACCACCACGGCGGCCAGGATGGAGCAGTAGATGGGGATGAGGTTCTTGTTGAGAATGGGGGAGATGTACTTTGGACCCTCGCCGTTGGTGTTGGTGGAGGTGGCACTCTCCGTGGGCTCTGGCGGAAGAGGGTCCTCGGTGAAGGAGGGCATGGAGGAGCCGGTGGAGGGAGGAGGCGAGACCGAGGGGGGCCTTAGATCTAGGAGAGAACACGAAACACAGAAAGACAATGACACGTTGCACTTTGGAATGTCACGTGCCAAAAGGCCTGAATGCTGTCTGATCATATTCCAAACTAACCAACTGCTGTGGTATAGGGAGTAGCAAGAGATACTCTAAAAGGCTTTCATGCTCACTGCTTGAGGCCAGCCTGGGGCCTCAAGATGGGGACCACTCCCGTCCCCACTGGTAGCAGATGGAGGAACATACTGTGGCTTTTTGATACCCTGCCCATGGGAACGTATGGTCTGAAATACGGGGTGGATGGACCCCAAGGGCAGGGAGAAAGGAGTGTGAGAGGCTGACATGACATCTACTCTCAGGCAAAACCCCCCCCGCGCCCACCCGCCACCCCCCTCCCCTCCACACCAGTATCTGTATCTACCATTCAACGACTCCATCTTGCGTCGTATGGCCCCGGAGAGGATGCGCGTTCTGAACCGCAAGCTTCCCCTCCACTCCCACAGACATGCTCGCACACTTCCACTACCTCTCCCATATTACCGCCACTCCACCTCACTTGGTCATGTACCATATCCCCCCAGGAGTCATTAGTAAGGTAAGAGCTAGGGTGTCCATCCACTCCTGCCCACTCTTCCCCGCCATTAATGCAAAGCGGACATGTTGGCTCCTGACCGCAGATGAGTCAAATCTATCCCCGCCTGTCATTTACTTACTGTTACTCACACCATCAACAGGAAATGATCCTGTTGGGCTCCAAGGGTTCTAAGTAGCTCAGGAGAGCTAATATGTGCTATGTCAGGAGAGGCAGTCATTTTCACTCTAATGTGGGAGAGAATTTGTGGTTCAGGTCCTGGTTGGAGAAGTTGGGCGAAGGTTAACGCTCCTGTGGTCAGCTCTATCCGATTTGCATGTTCCGTTCCTCTATGTAATAATAATGCAGCAACAACAAAGGCGCAATTCTCAGTATAAACTATTTTCAACAGCTTCCTGACAGTATTATACCGCAAATATGTTTTAATATAGAACAAAGCTGTGACAGTGTCTTTTGTTGATGTGATAAATTGTATCAACTCCTGCACTACATCCTGTAGTGATGTTCTGTTAAATTGTAATGTTGTACCTTTATGTTGCTTGTTTTAAATGGATGTACATTGCAGTGATTGATGTTATAATTTGTGAGAGTATACACCATTTTCCAATAAACAATAAAGTTATGTTCGATTCAATTCTATTCTACTTGTGTGCCTAAAATGGTTTCCTACGTCCGATCACTTAAATAGTTTATACGCTGGCTCCTCTGCGATAACCTGTTTATGAAACCGCCATGTTGTCTGACCCTTATTACCAGACAAGACTCGTGTGCCTGCTTCTCTCCGGTGTCTGCTGGGTCAGTGAATCCTTCGGCCGCTGTGTTAAATGAGCCATGTGCTCTTCAGTCGATCGCCCCGATGGAGGGCCCAGCCTAGTCAGCAGAACAGGCAGGTAGCTGCATAACTCCAGCCACACACACACAGACCTCCTGGCTCTTGTCCTCTCCTCGCTCTCCTTGAGTGCACCATGGTCAAGCACGGCCTCTGCAGTGGGCTTAGTGAGTGCCTTCCAAGTCATGCTTTAATTCAATAATTCATCAGTGAACCATTACAATTGTAAAATGATGCTAATGACTCCAGAGAAGGAAAAAAACGCAGGTTCCAAAGCAAGACGGGGCTTGCGATAACACAATGAAACGCTCGCGACTGATAGAGCGCGTGTCAATTTACGACACATTAATCACCTTCTACTGGAATAGAATCCCAAATACTCCCCACGCTCCTTATTACATTTGGTTCTCTCTTCCATTTTACTCTCCCTCTTCTGTCTGCCCTTCTTCCTATTACTTCCCTCTATTCCACCCCTCCACCCCGCCGCAAAGGATATCAGACACCATTCACTGACAGAGATCCCCTTTGTATTGCATAAACGCGCCCCTCTCTTTTCCTTTCCTTTCCTTCCCCCCTTTCCCTAATCTATATCAGGATATTAAATCTCTCCTTACTATTGCCCCCTTGTCCACTCCTCTATCTCCCCTTATAGCAGGGCATCCAGCCTCTACGTTTGTCTGAATCCCCCTCTCACATTCCCTCTCTCTCTCTCTCTCTCTCTCTCTCTCTCTCTTTCTCTCTCTCTCTCTCTCTCTCTCTCTCATCCTCTAACATTGTCCATTTCTGTCAGCTTCTGTCTTGCCGCGCAACCCACCCGCTTGTCTTTTTGAACCACCCTGCGTTGTTCCTCTCTGCACCATCACATCCTCTGGTCTTGTCTCTAGAGTGCCCTTCCTTTACCACTATCTTAAGTGCAGCGCGGCACGGCCTGCTTGCTGGTCTCCCAGAGAGTGACCCCCTCCTCCTCTGGAGCGCTGAGCTCAGCTCCCCTACACACAGGAGGCCAAGTGGAACACTTTATTGACACCCAACTCCTATTCTTGAAAAGGCACAATTTAGGGTAAGGATATTTAATTTGGACCATGTAACAGTCATCAGTAACCAAGGTTATCAAACAGATTTATAAATATACATAGTTGAATGGGATCTCTGTTAATGTATAAATTATCAAAATAGGATGAAAATAGATGAAAAGGGTGCAGAGAGAGTATGCCATTATAGTCATAAAAACAAAATGTGGTACTGTCTTAACAAGAGTAAAGTAGAATAAATGTCCCCTGGCTACATTTGCTCTTAAAATTACTTTTCTATGACGGGCAATTGCTGCCTGGTACTTTCATTTTATGACTTAGTGTGCTGTTATTATAAATGTTCACACACGCCCACAGACAACAAGGTGCCACACGGTGTCCTCAAGTGCCTGTGTTTTACGTACCATTGACAGTGGCGCGTGGTCAAACGGTGGTATGATAGCATACATACCGCTGTTACATATTTTGAATCCATTTGTGTGGCCTGTGAGATGAGACAGGGATTGATTGATTACATGCAAAGGGGCTCCCCATGCATGTGGGGCCCTCGTTCCCAATGTGTGTATGGTGTTCGTGGGTATTCTGGAGCGTGCAGCCTTAATACCCAGCCTCTCTGCATTCCAGCTCTGCGGAGACGGTTGTCACCAGGTGTTGCCACTTCTTGAGAATCTCCAGTGCACTTAAACCTGACATATGTTTTAAAAGCGCCGGAAAAAAATGGGGTTTCCGACACAAGTCTGTTTTTATTACAGGTAAGAATGCCCGAGGCCTGCCAAAGAGGTAGCCATGATGCAAGTCAAGGCCTGCCTGACCTTGAATTGTTGGGCATCTTACTGTAGCCCTGATTCAAACATGTTCTGACTCAAATAAATACATACACTGACTGAGGATTTTGAAGATGCACAAATAGTTTTTGCTGTTGTCTCTGTCTTACCCTGTAGTGATGGTGCATGCTTTTCAGAGGAGGAAGATGACTAAAGAAAGATGCTCGGACTAACAGTATCTTTCAGTTTTATTTTCATGGGATGATATAACGAAGTACAGACTTAAAACGTTTTATGAGCAGAGTTGCATTAACCGGTTCTCTCACTGTTACTCAATACAAACATTGGGATGATAGTTTGGCACTCCTTTCCCCTCTGATATTTTAGCTTTCCCCCTTCCTCCCTCACATCTTCTCCTCTCTCTTTATGTTGACCTGTCACTTTCCTCTGTCCACCTTTTTCTTTTCTTTTTCTCCGTGGAACGTTGTCCGCACCCCTGTGTGTTCCCGTGTGTTCCCGTGCCTCTGCAAATGTGTGCTCATCACTTGCCAATGTGCGCGTGCCTACGTGTGTCCGCCCGCTCTGCGGCAGAATGTGATCGGCCCTCGTAGAGGTCACCCAGAGAAACCAGAGAGTGCAGAGGAGTAACTCCATCGCATTTATCGACCAGGCCTCTCTTCTGAGCATCTGTTCACTCTCTCTCTCTCTCTCTCTCTCTCTCTATCTGTTTGGTCCCTTCCTGCGTCTCCCTCCCTCCCCCGCCCCCCCATGCTGCTGCACCAACCTTTCCTTGCTTCTTTAACCAGAGCTGGATGCCATGTGTGACACACGCGTTAACACAACTGCCTTTCATCCAAAATGTCAAAAATAGCCAGAAAAGAAAAACAGAACATACACTAATATCAGATCTGAAAGATGGGGGATGTAACAGAACCGTTTGAAAGTGAAATTTCTTCCATTGCTTAACTTGACAAACCTATTCCTATGCAAACGGCAAGCCACACCGCTCTCGAAAAGAAACCAGCGAGAAAAGGATGATCCTCTGTGAGGGGTAAGGAGTGGCTCATCCTGCAAGAAGAACCTACTGTAGCCTACTGTAGCCGCCAGCAACTAATCCACCACTGAACCTTGGCTCCTTCCCAAAGAGAGAAGTTGGCAGAGAATGAACGGCACGAGCGCTGGAACAAGTGTTGTGGTCCCCCTTGGACCCGGACGCTTTGCCAAGGGAAGCACCTCAAAGTCCTCCTCTGATCATGTTGAAGGGTAAATTCCACCCGGAGGCTGGCGAGATGGAGCCATTGCCACAAGAGGATAATTCATTGTTGGCAAAGGAGGGAATTTGAAGGCCTAAAATGTCAAACTGCCTAGATCAGCACAAGGCTCTATTGTGTCTCTACGGACCCTATAGCTCATGTCAATAGAAGCAATAGAACCGAGTCTATAGTTGTGGCGCCGTGAAGTGTGTAGCCCATGCTGTGCCCCACAATGGCCGACTGTACACAGCAAGGCTACTCCGTTTTCTTGGTGAGAGGGTAGGAAGGTCATTACAGCTATAGACGTGGTAACTGACAGGGAAAAGCTTAAAAGTCTGTGGCATGTGAGATATCTGATGTATTTATATCCTGCTTACTGCGTCCAAAACATTGCAACATGTATAGACACCCTACAAGAAGCGACATTGACAAATCAAAACAGGTTCTAGTATATTCAGTATAAAATATAAAATATGTAAGTTTGCATCATAATTAGACATTAGGTTTGAATGATAAAGTTTGGAGGTGTTTCAAACAGTTCTGGGGCTCAACCTGGGAGTGAACATTACCATAAGCTTAACTCGCTTCTCCCACCTCCATCCCCCTGTCTTTCTCTGTCAGCACATCCCCCGTCCTTTTCTTGGCCTGTATCAATTTAGCTTTTCCTGTCCCCTAAGTGGTCTGCATGGGGATAGTTAGCTGATCAAACTCCTTTCCCAATCTCTCCAGGGCAGTTTGTCAATCGTTAAGGTCAACCAAACACAGGAAGGAAACAGCTCCTGCTACCCCCCATCCACCTACCGTACCCATAATGCTTGGTCCAACAGCCCCGCCCCTCCCCCTCCATCGTCTGATCCATAGCCAGTTGACCTTCTGCCTGTACACTCTGACTTTCACAACTGAGATTTCCAATAACTCATTGATGTCAACCTGTACAGGTCTGTTTGTGAGGACCTTGGGTGTGTGCTCGGTAAGTGAACTTGTAGACTTCCAGTGTGCTAGTGCTTGAATACGCAATGTGGGATCATGCTTGTGTGTGTGTGTGTGAAGCAAACCTCCATTTGCAATCCCTTCCTCTGCTAGTGCATGTATATGCATTTTATGTTAATGCTGTTGCAGCTGTTTGTGTGTGTGTGTGTGTGTGTGTGTGTGTGTGTGTGTGTTTGTGTGTGTGTGTGTGTGTGTTTGTGTGTGTGTGTGTGTGTGTGTGTGTGCGCAACCTCAACATGTTGTCCTTGAGGCCTTATACGACCAGGGAGACCCAGCCTTGGGTGAGGGTCATCTCCAAAAATGAGCAGTATGTCCTGGGTAGAATTCCAAGGAGAGGGGTCACAGAGAGAGTGTTCCTGTTCACTCACTAACTTAGTACGCTTGTGCCTTACATTGATAAATATACTAACTAAACCTGACTGGCACCTGACAAACAAGTGCACTTCTCATAGACGTCCTGTCATGGCCTTCAAGATGGCCGTCATAGCGTATTAGCCTGGCTAGCCAACCTGCTAGTTCCTGTGCTTCTAGGCCATGATTTTAACTCGACTGAGCACATGTGCATCTACATTTCCAAATGTTTAAATTCACACACGCACGCACGCACGCACACATGCATGCACGCACACACACACACACTCACACACTCTCAAACAAACACCAACTGTCTTCCAGCCTCCATTAAACCCATCTGTCAGCTTGTAACTGATCCCGTTATTAGCTGCATTACACGCAGATTCAAAGCCCCATCCTCCTTTCTCCTGCGACACCTCCCTAGTGTAAAGGGTTAATCGGATCCACTCTTACAGTAACACCAGTTTGCCCAGGTTGATTTATGATGCCACAGTGAGCGTCCCTTCCAGGCTGGCTTAATAGGGTTGCCTAACTGCTGTTATTCATCAACTTCAACTGGCTCCTGTGCTAGCTTGACCCCGAAAGAGATTGCAGGGATTACACCGTGTTGTTCTGTCCGCGGCTCTCGGGGGAGTTTCATAACAGCCAAACCTCCCACAAAGACCCCCTCTACATGCACGTCTTTCATGGCGCGTGACCCCTGACCTGGCTCCGTGGCCTGCATCACAGCAGAGGGCGTGTTGCACTTCCCGATAGCCATCTCCTCCTTAGCCAGAGACCCTCCTGGCTGGAGGTCAACTTGAAGGGACCCCGCTGAAGCGGTCTGTTATGTATTAGCGTATCGTGTTCCTGAGCGACAGCCGGCAGACGAGCGAGGGTGCCCCCGTCTCCCCGCATCTCTCACAACAAGGCGCTAGCCCTTTGGTAACGGCTGGGAAATTGGATTTTCACCGCAGATATAGGCGGAACCAATGTCAACACCACAGGGTGCCAAGTCATGCTTATCGCTAGGAAAACCAGTCCCAGCTACAAATTGTCCACTGGCCATTGTTTATTATCGTGTTCTGAAGTGGTTTGGAAAACACACAAAGGACACAAATAGTTACACCTAATCCCCAGGGGTGCGCATGCCGCAGTGCTCTCGTTCCACCTCGCCTCTCTCCCTGGCTCTAAACCCCAGCCATAGCAACCTCTGCTTTCCATACCTTGGGGCGGCATTGGCTTACACCACAGTCCTAATGGACAAGGAGGTCTGGCAGCGGTAGAGGCTCATCAGTCATAACAGATCCCATGACCGTTTTAAAAGATCATATCAGATATGAGGAGCATGTAATTGGGTTACAATAAGGAACAGCAACGCGGGAGGAGTCCATAACACTGCGGCCTGTGAACCAGGCCTCTGCCTGGAAACGCACAATGGACTCATCTTGTCCCTAAGAGCACTTTATTAGTCATCCAGAGATGGAGTCCTCTTAGTCTGGCCGTTTTTTCCCGTTCCCTCACAGATTTTCTTATCAATTAACTTTAAAACCGGATTAAAGCCATCAAAGCCCTATCGGCAGATGTGATCCAAGTGCATATTTGACCCAAGGCAGTGCTGAACAGTGCAGAGCACAAACACCACGTCAAAAACAAGAACAAACTAAGCTACAGCCACGAGTGGGAATCGCCCACCAGGGGACCTGTTGCATCTGGTCCGCTGCCTGTTTAACATTTCACGTCGCTCCCTGAAACAGCAGCGCAGCCCCACAGGCCGAGCCAAAGGCCCTGACACACTGAAGGGGGTCCGCAGACAGCACAGCATATTCCATCAAACCATGCATTCACCCAGTCTGCGCCAGCCAGATAACCACAGCTTTCCAAGAGTCAACCCAAAGACCCCGTCCATGGCCGCTCAACAGCCTCCCTTTATTAGCACCTCACAATAGCATTGATTTAATCTGCAAAGCGTGGCGTCTTTGGAATCCGGGCTGACGCTGACCGCGGGGAATGCACACTTCCTGTGTTATGTGCGCTGGGTGGAGCGGAATGAAAGTGATTGGGAGCCCACTGGCAGTGGTAACCTATCGTAAAGCCCTCAGGAGACGGACATAGGCTGGCCTTTGTGTCCCGGGATGGGATGAGCCAATGTGGACAGGGAGATGAGCATGGGGTGGCACATTGGACATTTCCCTGCCAAACAATGATAATAGTGTGCTGGAATGATCTGATAAGGGGGGGGTGGGTGGGGAATGGGGCAGCGTGAACTGTATGCTGGAATGCACAGTGTTGGCCTGTGCCTATGGAGCGCATCCATTCATGCCCGTGGCTGGGAGAAGTTCACGGTAACCTCAGAGGTTAGAGATGACCATCTCGCGAGTCCCCCTTTCCTAGCTCTGAATAGCAAAGTTGTTGACGGGATCCTTCAACCGCCTCATTCTTTCCGGAGGAACAAAGCATAAGCCAGGCTCTGTTGGAGATCTAGAAGTGTACGAACCCACTTTTAATGCTATTAAAAAAAAAAATTCTATCTCTCTTACCTTTGCAGACTGTGTCGGCCAAGGAGCTGCAGGCCTGGACCTCCAGCTCCACCCCGTCGTCACAGATGGTGCAGGGGAGGCAGGGCTCCAGGGAGCTCTCCTGGTCCGAGTAGGTGTCCCTGGTGCACACCTCGCACACCGTGTCGCGGTCGTAGTCGCAGCGGTCCAGCATGCCCTGACCCTCGAGGCACTTAGTGCAGCGCTCGCATTGGCCCGACAGCACGTTCAGATAGTAGCTGTAGTCGCACACGCAGACGGCGTCATTGGAGTCGGTGCACGGCGTCTTCATGCGCAGGAGGCCCGAGCAGCGCGTGCATGGCTGGCACTGCTCCATGTGACTCATGTCTTCTGAGAACGTTTCACCTGGAAGAACGGGATAAAACGCAGATTTAAAATTGCCCCAAAAAGTCTGGCTTTCAGTAAAAAGCTTTGCATATCTGGGTAAGTGGATAATGTATGACTGCAATATATAGTCCTAAAAATTTAGTTAAAGCCGGTCTGAATTTCATCCTCTCCACCAATATTATGTCTTGGTTGCTGGGGTAATGAGCTAACCCAGGGCCAGTGACCCAAAGGTTATGGGTTCAGGTCCCAGGTGCTGCATCCTAAAAGTAGTCCAACTAGCTTGCTGCAGTGGGTAGATAGTGCAGCTGTATGGATGGGAACGAGTAGGGAGGTCATTTGGGTCATGCTTTAAAAAAACAGGAGCGCAGAAGGCGAGAGAGAAAACACGCTCTAGCAGATACATTTTTAAAACATGCTCCTTTTTGAAAACGGTTATTATAAAATGGCTATTATAAAAAAATGACATTGTATTGAGGGTACTGTACTCCATCTAATACTAAATGTAAAATGAATGGTTTCATTTACCTGGATTAGCTCCTAAAACGGATATCTTTGTAAAAGGCACAATCAATATTTCATGTTTTATGGAATTGTATCGCAGCTGGATAGAGAACTGGGAAAGACACTAAATTATGCAACAAATCCATTTGTAAGAGCGGCTCTGGTGTTGTGTGTACGTGGGTGTGTGCGTGCATATTTGTGTGTGTGTGTGTGTGTCTGTGTGTGTGTGTGTGTGTGTGTGTGTGTGTGTGTGTGTGTGTGAAAGTATGAGAAAGAGAGAGTTGGAGCCATTCAGCTCCATAAAGTGCAGCAAGCCTGATTATACATGCGGCATGGAAAATTATGTACAGTGGTCTTGGATGTTAGATATTCATGTGGACATTTTTAAATATATGCATCCACTTTAGATGTATCCTTGTATCTGTTGTCATATTCCTGTGGCATGCACAGTAGCAGCAGGAGTTGGCCTATACCCCCCCCCCCCCCCCAAAATACACTCAAGTCTCTGAAGAAGAAGAAGATGAAAGGAAAGTAAGTAAAAGGTATTGAACTAAAAGTACACTTTATGCCTGCTTCTGAAATTGGGGGCACTTGGGTAGTGTTTGAATAGGAGGACATCCTGATGAGGAAGCGGTGTTTTTGTTTGAGGTGACCTTTGTTTGTTTACATGGATCGGAATGTCGTTTGGGTGTCCCATTGAGTTTTTCTGTCATTGTGTCACACATGTTGTGTCCAGTCATCCATTGCAGCCACCCCAAAACCCCTTATTCCCTTTGTATCCTGCAGTATACTCCCCACCCCGATGAGAGCTCTCAGACCCATTATCATAATGCCATGCATCAATAATGCAAGTCAATACCATAATCACGCTCGCCTGCAGCGATGCAGAGTAGAGAGGGGGATGGACTCCCTTTGCCTGGCTCAGCAAATAATAATATTACAGAAGTACTTTAGCTTCAGGCTAACATTCAATCCATTTCTTTGTTTTGAATTCCCATAAAAGGACTTGGCCAGCAAAGGCAACCAAAGCACATGAGGTGTGTGCCTGCGGTGTGTGTGTGTGTGTGTGTGTGTGTGCGTGCGTGCGTGCGTGCGTGTGTGTGTGTGTGAGTGTGTATGAGTGTGTATTTATGTGAGGACTTTCTAGAACTATGTTGCTCATTTTGTGGGGAGTGCAAGGTGTGTGTTTGGGTGTATTTGTACAGTATGTGTGTGCTAAGAGTTTCTGTCTTCTGAGATGTCCTCTTTTCTACAGCTGGGTTAGCTCCATGACAGGCACTGCTTTTATCTCTATTCGCATCCCCAGAACTCCTCTGCATGTTTCAGTTGGCCATCCTTTTTCAGGTTAGGGTTAGGGTTAGGCCAGATCCTGTACATCTTCAGATTTAAGTGAATCCTGAATGTTTGGCTTTTGTGGCAATTTATCACAAAAACTAAAGCCTGTCTCGCATAGTTGGATGTCTAGGCAGATTGGTGCTCTGATGCTATTGGATAAGCAGACAATAAAACTAAATATAATCGATCCAAATGAAAAGCTAAAATGACACACTAAAAATAAGTATGATTGCAAAAGAATATGGGAGGAGTGATACTATAAATAAAGACAGGATAAGAAGTAAGACATTTAAGAATAGAAATCATTTAAGAAATCACAAAGAGTAAAATTAAAAAAATATGACTAAATATATACGATGCTATCTTTAAACCTAACTTGTAGAGATGTTGACAGTAAACACACCTGTTGAGGGTAAATTGTCTCTTACAGTAAATTGAATGTTTTGAGTCTCCACAAGATTGGCTGGTTGGGTAACAACAAGTGACGATGTTTGATACCGTGCCTTTAAGATCTTTATATGCACGTTGTACCTATGTTGAATGTTACTGTCCTGTATTTGACAAATATCCTAATAACATATCTGACAAAAGCTGTACAACATACATAATGCCCCCTGATAAGTTCAATTCTTTTAAGTGATAGCATCAAATTCTTTCTTTTATCCTGATTTTTGGTGCCTTCATTGTTTATGAGTCACTTCAAAACCTGTGTGGTCTTGTGATGGTTTTGTGAAGCTTGTGATGTTTTTCATGTCTAGACAAGCAAAACATACTTAAACAATATTTGCACCTTGGGTAAAAACAACTGCAGAGAAGCCATTTTATAGGCATCCTGGGCCTTTTAACCAACAAGGAACTTGAGTTTTATTTGCTGAAACAAAGCTAGAGAGTTGACAGGGCTGTCTCTGGCGGTAGTTAAAAAGTCCATCTAAAACGAAAATCTGAAGATTTCTTTGGTAGTGTTATTTTTCAAAACAACAGTGCAACCCCATAAACTAACACATGAATTGAAGTATACTGCAGACATACAAATCATTGTCGGAAGATTTGACCCATAAAACGCAGACAAATCCTTCCCACTGTGTCCTAGAGAATGACCTTCTCTCACGACCTGGTCAGAACATGTGCTTCTCTGTAGGTTCCTGCTTTGGCTCACGGTCATCTTTGGAAGCACTTCGGGGACTGGGCAGTGTTGTCATGGAATCCACAAAACAGAAGCTTCTGGGAAAAGGAACCAGAACTGGCCAGTAACCAATCTCCCATTTGTATTTGGAACGTTGACCTTTGGCATAACATGTCTGACATACAAGATACAAGTTAGAGTAGGAACACTTTTACTACTCTGGGAACTGATCCAAGTTTATTAAATAAATTACAAACTTTTGGCTGAATAATTTTTAGCCCAAAAAGAGACTGAGTGATTTTTAGGCTGCACTCAATCACTAGAAAATTATTTCCCTATTGTGAAATCTGCAATCCACACTGCATCCATCTTACTCAGTGAGAAAGATATGCATGGCTGAATTATGTCCCTTTCCCCAGAATCACTGCCTCTGAGGCAAAAAGATATGGACAAGATCCAAATCTCATTTCCTCTCTCCACACAGCAGCACCTCAGCTCAGACCCCAGAGAGTCCATGACGCCCTCTGTCCATAGATGGAGAGGGCCACGTAAAGGGCACACGCTCAGGAACACGGCTTGGCTCAAGGAGGGTACTTTTCTGACAATCTTATTATATGTCTGCATTGTACTTCGAAACCAAGATAACCATGCTTACTTTCTTGCTTCTAGTTTGAACGCTGTTCCTCACTATTACAGTAATATCAACTTATGATGTGGTACACATTATATATACATATATGAAACATTTTACAATGATATATTACTATTATTATTTATGTATACAGGGGTCACTGATGGAAACTATGTCTCTTTTCCAGCATTTCCCTGGTAAGGAAGGTAATGACAGAATATAATGAAATTAAAACTACACTACTACTTTTAAATAAATAAATTCTAAACATATGATTTATATTGGCAATAACAGTGTGTATGTATGATATGATCAGTGTCAGAAAATCCTTGTTGCATTACAGTCCCATTGGACACTTTACCCATGAAGAAATGACTGTGTGTGTGTGTGTGTGTGTGTGTGTGTGTGTGTGTGTGTGGTTGCGTGCGTGCGCATTTGTCTGTGAAGAAAACTCACTGTCAAGGCACGGTGCACAGACAGTCTGTGTGGCTCCACATGGCTTGATGACTCCCTCCCCAGGCTGGCACTGTCTGCAGCACTCCCCATTGGTGGTGTACTGGCCTGAAGAACAAGGCTCCTGATTGGCCAGTGCTCCAACCTGCCAATCAACAGGGAGATACAGGTGAGTTTGGGAAAGACAACAGCAGCAGAGAGGGCATAGAAAACAAAATACATTGTTAAGTACTATTTCTAGGTGCAGGCAAGAGCAAGGACACACATTTCTTTTGACTAAAGCTTCATGTGTTTTCATTGCATTTCATTGGGAGACATATGTCATTCGTGCTACCTCCAACTGCAAGTCTGTGCCAGAGATTTTAGCCACTTTTATTTTGAGATCCTATATCACAATATATATTTTGAAATGTATACATATATTTTAAATGTATCACACAATAAATGTGATATATGTTTGTAACAATAGCAGTATTGGACTGTCCCAACTTTATCTCACAGCTGTACCACTTCTGCTGACTACCTTGCATCTCTCGCTGATTCCACTGCAACTGTGCTAGGAGAAACAGGCAGTGCACAATGTCTACATAAAACCATCTCTGGTGAAAGAGATAAAAAGGTCCAGATTGTAGAGAGACTCGTTAAAGGAAGAGACTCTCTCCACAAAAATGTGTTCCGACTCAGACGTCACTCCATCTTCTTCAACACATTCTATCTGACCTTCGGTTCGGGAGAGCCAACACTCTGACGAGAAGCAAATGGCTCTCCATGGAGAGACGGCTGGTCTCGTCTGTGAAGGCCCGTCTTTTGTTCCCTCTCAACACCCGCAGAGTTATCCTTTAGCCCTCGCTTAATAGAGTTAGCCTGCCAGTCTTCCTCTTTGGTTAGTCCATTCCTAGAAGATCTTATAGGCAAAGCGAGAAATGTTTCAACCCCCCAAACAAAGGTAACGGCAAACAGAAGGTCAACCTGGCCTTCATTTCGTACTCTCAGATTAGATGAAATGGTCAGAAATGGTGTCGGAAAAGGACGTTTTCCTGTTGTTGTTTTTTCATCCTACAACTAAGTACTTTGGGACTTAGTTGGTGGTTTGTCCAACCCTTACATTATAAGGACAGAATCCAAAAAATGCTAATAAATAAACTTAAATATCAGTCTTCCAAGAAAGGTATGACAGAAGAGGCGAGCAGTGAATGTGATGTGGAATGCTGCTGACAGGTCAACCATTTCACAAACACAGCCTGGGGCACTTCTGAGTCAGCTGTCAGCTTGTGTGTGTGTGTGTGTGTGTGTGTGTGTGTGTGTGTGTGTGTGCGTGCGCGTGCGTGCGTGTGTGTGTGTGTGTGTGTGCATGCGCGTGTGTGTGTGTGTGTGGGTGGGTTATGATGCTAAATCTGTTCATTTTGAAGTTTGTGTATGTCTATGTGATTATGATGAATGATTCTAATATAACCACAAACCACAGTGCATAATGATATCTACATTGTACTAATCTATATTGTAAAAGAATACTTTGGACTTAAGTTATTGCATGCGCTCATGTAAACGATCCCCCGAGCGTTCCTTGTAGTTCCCTACACAATGTTCAGTTTGTACTATCCCCTTTAGTCTATAAGCCTCCATGTTAAATACACCTCTCACAAAAGTGCTTTCTGCAGGGTGGTAGCTTGTTTGACTAGAAACATTATTTGGGTTAGTACGGTATTCTCAAATCATTTTCATATAAAAGTTATCCATAGGCTATGATGTCACTTAAGATGTGCCAACGGCACTGTGAACTTTGGCGTACATATTCCATGAACACTTTGGACTGATGAGGGGACATGAATACATAGCTAGAGCAGATTGAATAACTTAGATAGAGGTGCATCTAGTGCATTCTCCCACCACCACCACCCCGCCCTCACCACGTGTGTCTCTTTGTTTTTTTTATCTTACAATCAAACTTACAATGCACCGACACACACGCGCACACGCCTTGTGTAACAGGCCATCTAAAGAGAAGAATTAGAGGTGAACCACAAAGACATGCTCGCTCTTCTCTTTGGGCCCTGACCCACCCCTGCGTGTGTGCTGAACACACCCTTACGCATGCACCTACTGCCAACTACTTCACATGGGAAAGGACCTGGGAGGCGCCTTTGAAATCACTCCAAGTTTTGGCTACAAATGTTTTTAATCTTTACTTGCAGAATGCACATTACGTTTCTAACAAACTAAAAGTCCATATTTGAAAAAAGCTGAAAAACAATCAATTAGCATTTTTCGCAGACTTTCAAACTAGCATGGACATGACTTGCTATGTACTATAATTAGTTCTTGATGATTACGCCAAGATCATTTGCTGTACTTACTGTTTTCAAAGTTTGCCAGTTATCCCTGAAGCCAAAATCTGGCTTATCACATGGTTGAGGCGCGTGTGCCTGTTTTTAACCAACTCTTCCTCCGCTTTAACTCTCTTTCTCACTTTCACACACATACACACACACGCACACATACACACACACACACAAACACATTTAGAATGGCATCTAGACACACGACTTTCAAGTTCTACCACGCTAGTGCTTGAGTACATTTTCAGTTGCATTCACTTAACCCCAGGACCTTGGCCTGTCAACACTCGTTAAGCCATTAGGTTTCTACCATCAGTGTTCCATAATGACTGCGCCTCATTTAAACGTAAGGCTCCTGTTGAGCAATCAGTCCCAGCTCAAAGAGTTTGGGAAACATCGGTTGCACTAACTAATACACCCTCCAACCAATACGGAATCTTCCTAGGTTGAAGAGGTAAAGAGGAAAAGGGGAGAGGGAGAGGTGAGCGATAGAGAAAGAGGGAGAGACAGAGAAAGGGAGATTGAGAAAGGGATGTTCAACCCATATCAATATTGCATGCACTGAGGCTGCGAATGCATACACATAATCGTGAGCAGCTGTCAGGTAGTTGTGACGTAGCTAGTTTCATGATAAATATCTTGCCAGATTGACCATGCAAGACACAAGCAAAACACAAACACAGCACTAAGACACTTCCTTCATAAGAGGTTGAAATAAAGTCTAAAAGAAAGTTAGACTAAAAATTAAAACCTAATTAAAAAGGACGTCATTTTTTACCAGAGACTTTTTCTAGTTAATCGAAGACGTGGCCAGTGATATCCACTGTTTGGATGTCTCTGCACCTCTGACACCACAATTGAACATCTTCATTATGAAACTCTTTAATAGTGGACTGGTTGCATCACAACACCTTATCCACTGTATCTTTAAACTTCTCTCTCTCTCTCTCTCTCTCTCTCTCTCTCTCTCTCTCTCTCTCTCTCTCTCTCTCTCTCTCTCTCTCTCTCTCTCAAT